>VZTV01099126.1:11458-42371 GCA_013400875.1 Anhinga rufa
GGGGTCAGAGGCAGGAGGACGGGGGGACGGGGGGACAGGGGCAGGAGGACAGGGGGACAGGGGGACACGGGGACGGGGCTGGGCGCCGGCGCTGTCCCTTCAGCACCACCCTCCGGCGCCGACAGCCGGCCCGGGGGGGCTCAGAGCCACGTCCAGACACTCGCCCACTCGCCCCCTCCCCAAATCTCTTTCCGCCTTGCTTGAGCCGCTGGGCTCTAACACACCCTCCTGCTCCTCGCGGCTAATACAGCTGCCTGTGTCAGGGAGCCTTTTTTTGCTTATTCTCTGGGGTTTGTACCCAAATAAAGCGCCCCGGCGGCTGGCGCTGGGGGGGGGCTGGTTGCCTTAGTCCTTTCCGAAGGGCCTGTTTCAGCAGAGTTCGCCGCATGGCTCTGCGAGGCCGGCTGAGGCTGGGTACGTGGGAGGAAAGGCGGTTTTGTTACAAAGGTAAGTGGTGCAGCACACAATAGGCTGTCTCCACCTGATAGACGATGTTAACGCCGCCGATCTGGGTCCTTAAGGCTAATCCATATGCAACGTTGCTCTGAACCAAACCCAATCACCAAGCTGTTTATTAGTCTGCATTATTCATTGATATGCATCTTTGCACATGCATATATTAAATGCTAATTTAGAGGCATCTGTGTCCAAATGGTGACCAAGCACCTTTGCAAGATTCAAAAAAAAAAACCCACTAAAAGCAGTAAATAAATAAATAAAAATCTCAGAGCCCTCTCTCCCTGCAAACCACACCCAAATCAATGCCTTTGTACCAAAAGGTGGGGAAAAAACCAAAACCAAGGTCACAACCGAGTGAAGCCCTGTAATAAATGCACAGCACAATGATAAAAGACTCCAGACTAAAAGGAAAGAAATAAGCCTGCAGCTTGGCCCTGAAGGATGAAGATGATGTGCTCTGGTAACTAATGAAGGAGGGAGAAATCCAAAGACAGAGGCCCTCCAGGGGAAAAGCTCCACCTCCTTCCCCTTCTGGGACCGTAACAGTGGATCAGCCAGGGCTGTAGCCCCACTGATCTCAGGTGCTTTGTTGGGGACTGGAGGCCAACATATGGTCTCTCAGGTACACTGAAGTCCTGTATTATTTAAGGTTTATAAATATTAATAGTCATAGCATTGCTGATCAGGCAGTCCACAGAGGCTGCAGAGACTGCTGACAATGGCTCCAGCAAGCTGAAAGCCTGGAAGCGATCGTGTTGACACGTTCTGCAGTTTGCTGAAATGTAGGCAGTGGCTTTCGGGGATAGCCTTAAATAAAGCTCATTCATCACTTGGCACATCCTTGGAAGATGCTCGGATGGCCACGGACACAGGCCTCTGTGGAGGGATGGGAAGAGAATGATCTGCCAATTAGCTAGCCTAGAGGCTGTGAAGTGACTGAGACAAGAATGAAATCCTGCAGACAAGAGTGCAACTTCCCAATGTTTCAGACCTGATCAAGGTCACTCCCAAAAGCTGAGGTTTCCCTACCATACATATCTGACTCTCTTTTCCAATACACCCTCCAAACATGGACAACAATCACATACTGAACAGCCATCTCCAAGTATTTCCCCTTCCCACATGCACTCGAGGACACGCTCAGCAATGTCTTCAGTTATTGCGTGTTCAGCTCCAGCTGTGCTCACGGGAAGCCTATCAAAGGCACCTTACCATTGGCTGCGCTGTTGAGGCTCTGATCGGCCTCACATACCAAACCAAAGATTATTTCAAATCACCCATGTGGAAACTCAGGCACTCCAAAAGAATCACCGAACTGCTAAAAGGAATCCTCCTTTGGCTGTGTTCTCCTTTTTGGATATTGCAGGGGGTGTTTGTGTAGTACTCTCTCTGTCTTTATGGTCCTTTTATGGACACTGAAAAATACTGGGGTAATTTCAAAAGTTTTTGTTCCAACCTGTGAAGCTCAAGTATCAGATGTTGAGAAATGTCCAGTTGCAGCAAATTCTACTCATTCTTTTGGTTAAACTTGAACTGAAACATTTTGATACACCTACATGACTCCATGGCTTTATTCCTAGGATATTCTTTTTCCCTCAGGAAGAGTGCTACCATGAGTAAAGCTCAACTGGGAACTCAGACCCCAAAATCACTCTGATTTTGGGACCAGCCATAGAAACTTACTGTCTACATGAGTCCCGTTAAGCCTCTATAATGTCCGACACACAGGTCTTGTTTAAGATCCCACGATTCCCAGCCAGTTACATGAGATTCCTTACCAACTTTGTTATAACAGAAGTATAGGCTGATGCAACTGAAATTTCAGTTTGAGTTTGTTTACAGGTAGCTAGCATGGCACAACTCCTGAGTGTGCCAACTATTAATCTATTTAATCTATTAATCTATTTAAATTAATCTATTAATTAATTATTTAAATTAATCTATTAATCTATTTAAACCAGCAACTGGATATGCCCATGCTCTAAGCGTGGAAATAATAAAGTTTTGCTGAAAAATCACCAGATGCTGATAATCCATGTGTGCTTAATAATCCCATAGGGCGTCTATTTTCACTCTGAACCACATAAATTACTTTGAAAATGACACTGCCCCTCATCTGAATTTCATAAACCCAGCATCAATAAGAAAAAAATTCCTCAGATAACAGCTCATACTTCACCCTATTGACAACAAAGGTGGAGAAACACTGAACAGTGACAGAAACACAACCTGAGGATCGAATCAGGCCAGTTGGAGTCACACTGTAGCCTTCAGTCTCCATGCAGCAGTTTTCATATTCCGATCCTGGAATGAGTATTAATTGGTTCTTGCAATATCACGGTGACACAGGTACGCAGAGTAGAATAACTAACTTGAACACATATTTGCAGATAAACTATTTAGCAATACATGAAAAATTAGTTAATGTTATCAGTTAATATTATCCACACACCATATAATAAAAGAGAGGGAAACAGAGTAGAATCAAAACATCAGGTTTTCTTAACATCATAACACTCTGGACATGTCTGGGCAAGTGACTTCTAGTAGCAATATCTCAACACCGCAAAAAAGGAAAGTGATGAATAGGGCGCTTGCACAGCCTGCCAGAAACTGCACAGGAAAGCGGTGGCAGAACTGACTTAATTCAAGATTCTTTTATGCTGGTGCACAAAAGTCCTAAGTGCCATAAGTACTCACTACCTTAAAGCACGGCAGTACCACATGACAAAAGACAATCCCTGCCTGGGGATTTGCCCTGGCAAAGACAAGAAAAAGGACCGCATGAAGAGCACGAGGATTTCACAAGAATCCTTTTGCAAAAAAAAAGTTTTGCAATGATAGAGGGGAAAATGTGAGCACAAAGATATGAAGTAGGCAGGCTCCTCGTCAAACAAGTGGAAAATCAGGTCTCTTTACTTACATACTAATGCTCCCCCCACACTACAGTGCTCTGGTACTTGCGGCCTGCCTAGAAAAAAACTCAGGAGCGTAGGACTCCTTCACTAACCTGCGTTTCACCAATGGCTTGAGTGATTTCTGATCTCCTATTCCGTCTGGCCAAGGCATGCCAACTTACTTCTCATGCATAAAATGACGCATGATGCTTTATGACATTTCATTGCCATAGTTACTTATACATGCAGGGTAAGGCTGAACAATCAAACTTGATTGGAATTAGAAGCAATGCCATAAGTGCTCTACGTTGCTTTATTTGCCTACCACTCTTAGGTGAGACAATTGCTGCAAATCCAGAATTTTCTTCATTATTTAAAGATTAAGAACCCAGCCAGAAATTACAGCAGTATATTCTGCCATTAAATTGCCATTATTAAAATATATGACAGCAACTACTTCCAAATCTGGGGCTCTTCCTATTGCAATTAATTAATTATTAATACTTCCAATGGGTGCAAAATCTATCATGCAAGGCAGGATCCCACTGAAATTTGGATATTTGCAAAAGCAGAACTCCGCAAAACCTACATTCTCCAGCGACAATGAGCAAAGAAAGAGACCGGTATGAACCACCACGCCACCTTAAGGCATGGCTTACAGAACTCTAGCCTGGACCCTCTGTAGGACGGGACCCCTAAGATCTAGCCAGGGCAAGGGTTTTCATGGCAAAGATGTCTGGCAGATAATCACAACCATAACAAGCCCCTCTGCACAGGGGAGATCTACCTGCACCCGGCTGCAGAGGTACCATGCTCAGTGCCTCCAACATCTGAACAACAGCCCTAAGGAGCACAGATCAAAATCGTACCAGAGAAAGCTGCAGCTATCCATACAAGCGAATTAGGTGTATGTGCCAAAACATGGGCTTATGCCAGCTGAAGCACAGCTGACATTCACACTTAGGAGTAAATTCAAGTGAAATACTAGACATTTTTAAGTCAATGGCAATCCTTCAACTAAGTTTCATTGGGTCATAATTTAAGAATGCGGTTTTGTCCTCAGAAATAAATCAAGCTGATATCATGTTTTCAGCTGGGTCCACTGAGAGGAGACTCCATGGTGAAGTTAGCTAATTGCTTTCACTGAATGTAGAGTAAAATCTTCATGATGCCTGGGAGCATGGGGCTAAAAGCAGAGATCCAATGACCACTCTTAGATACGCTAGCAAGTGATTTTCAAAGAGAAGCTGAACAAAGCTTGAATAGAAAACCATAACCAAATTTCAAGGATGCTCAGAGCAAGGACTTGGGATAGCCCGTGCTGACCTGTGCAACCATTATTGCTTACAAAATTATGCAGCTCTTAAAAATACCACTTTGTTGTGTGTGCCACTGCAATAGCCTGTGTATTTCCCTGCCTAGCCACAAGCTGGGAAAGCCATCTTTCCTCTCTCTGGTTGTTGCCTTACTGCTTGCTGATCCCTGCATCTGACCCTGTAATTTTAATTTTCCAAGGTGCAGGCTCAGGAGCAAATGGCAGTGAATAACTATATTTCCAGAATATTCCTTGAACATTAAGAATCAAACCAAATGCTGAAATGCTTCATTGGGTTGGAATTGTTCTGGCATAGCAAAAAAACTGAAAGGCCAAGTTGTCTACAGAGAAATCATTAACCAACTTCCCTTTGGGATATAATTGCTGGAGTGGTTGACAGCTTTTCTTGGCGTTGAGCACTCAAAGACGAGACACATTATTTCAGAAACGTTAAAGACCAGAAGAAAGTCTTTTGAGAAATGAGTAAAGTCCATTCAAATGCTGAAACAAAGCTCATTTATTTCCATGGTCCTTTTTATTTCTGCTTATCCTATGCCTCTCTTTTCCTTTATGGTTTTGTCCTCAGCAACCTCAGCTAATGTAAATCGGCCCTGGTGAGTTTCTGCCAATCAAGGTTTGTTGCCAGTGGGTTTTAGTCCATGAAAACAGATGGTTTGAAAGCCACATTGTGCCACCATGCCCACAGCCAATAGTACAAATATTTAGTCAATTAGAAGGGGATTTTCCAAAGGCACAAATGGAAATTAGGCACACAACTCCCATTGACTTCCAGAGGGAGTGGAGAGCCTCGCTGCCTTCAAAACCTCTCCTTACGAAGTCAGTCTTTCTAAAATAACTGCATGTGAAAAGTACTGGCCTGCTCTGAAATCAGACACTTTTCAGCTATTCCCAGGATGATAATCATGGATAGAAGCAATAGGAATCTCTGAAGTGTTCAGTATTTAAGACAAAAGTTCCAGCAGAACTGCTGATTTCATTAAGGTCCATAAATGTCCTGTGACATTTTGAAGCCTTGCAGTAGGTTGTGTGGATTGATTACGGCTGAGGATTGAGGTATGCTTCTTCCAGACAGTGTCATTAAGAGAACTCGCCCATCTAACCACAAAAAGGCATCATTAAATATTAACATTTCCTCTGAACACCTCTCCAAGAATATGACAGCTACTGGCGTACCACCATTAAAATCCGTATGGAACTGGGACTGAACAGGAAATAGCTATTGATTTGTGGACTGGAAATTATTTAAAATTTTGCCAGCATTTTCCCCTAAAGGACCCAAAATGGACAATGACAATCCTTACTGTTCCACCATGGCTTAAAATAGAGACCTTCCAAGCCAGGGAGCTCCAGTCAAAAAGTGAAGGAGAAGAATAGGTGAAGATTTCTGTTTATGTCCTGTCACTGGGATGTCTTAGACTGCTCTCTATCTCTCCAGACAAGATCTTTCCATTGCAAGCATGCGAGAGCTGTGATCCACATGGCTTCACACACCTTCTAAGCACTATGTTAATAAATAATGATGACAACAATAATAGTAAGGGTCATAAAGCGTATCATGCTCTATGAATGATTCACTCATTTGACTTTGAGTGTTACAGCTCTGGTTTCCTTTAAGACGGGACACAATAGCACTAAAAATAAAAGTCAGCAGTAAACTCAACATGAGAAGTATCCCAGACTCACGATAAACACATACTACTTGGCTTAACATGCTGCTATTGTATCAAAGATGCAGTCCAGCTTCACCACCCCTTTCAACCACTCTAGAATTGCTCTCTCCTGTCCCTGATATTTCATGGCAATTCCTGTGGCACTTCCTACTAAGTGGAACTGCCTCCCCATTTATTGGAATGGAAACCCTTCACAGAATATCCAGGGACATATCTGCTGTGTCACACTCGTAGTACAGGGTGATGGGCTCAGAGAAGGCTTCCTTGGACACTGAAAGCAGTTTTCTGCACTCACAGGCAGCGATGTATTCAGCACTTGGATCAAAACTGTGCTTAGAATATTCATTACACGTGTGCACACATGCACGTCCCACGAGCTCAGAAGCGTTTCCCTTGTCAGAGACTCAAGACTTTTCACTGCAGAGATCCGAGCTACACAAGTTAAAAGAAAAGAGAGGGAGGGCACATCCAGGGTCCAGGTAAAGAAGGGATGCTGGATGAAAATGCCCAGGTGAGTTCAGAAGATGATGTTACTTATGCTGATGGTTTTATTTATCAACATCACTGGATGAAAGCTCTGCTGGCTCATAGCACAAAGGCATCTTACCCTTAAGCTGCATTAAGCAGCTTCACCTCACAGGCTCTGTGTTTCGTGATGGCTTTAGAGACTATTTTAAACACATCGCACCGGTCTGCGCAGGTAGGCATTTAGAATACAGCTCTGAATACACTGTTAATCATATTTACACACACGCAATGACTTACTTGGTGAACCCAAGGCAAGGAGAGAGAAAGGGAAAGTCCATTGATAAAGGTAAATAGACTGTCATGCTTTATTCTGCAATACAAATGCCAACCAGAGATGATAATACAGAAGGGATAATCACTGCACTGGAAAGCTAATGAACATTATGACTAAGCTGGGCCATGGTGCCAAGTTGATACCATTTCCAACTGCAAAAACAGGGAATAACCCTACTAAAGCAAACAGATTTCCAAGTAGTGCAACACTTTCAAGTGAAACAGATAGAACTAAAGCTTGCCAATATGGTCCATATTACTATTGCAGCATGTCCTGTGCTATATAATATCATATACGTACACAAAAGACGCAGTCTTTCCCTAAGGTCTCAAGCAAAGATTTTCTTGATGACCAGTGTTTCAAGGGACATGCCAAACTGGGATTTGGCTCAATGGCAGAATGAAGAATGTGAAGGACAAATACTTTAAAAAAAAAAAATCACACTGGAAATTTCAAAGCAAAACTCAAATCAAGTCATCAAACCCACTCCAATTTGGAAAGCAAGAAAAAGAAAAACTTCACTTTTCTTCCTTGTCTTTACAAAGGTTTCTCTTCTCTCCAAGTGTGATGTCTGGAAGAACTAATGTTAAGATGCAATGGTGTCGCTGAATTTAAAAGTTAAGCGAAGAAGAAAAAGCTTCAAGCAAAAACCTGCACTGGGCTGTCTCTGTGCTGCTCAGTTTCTTCATTTTGCTGACACAGCTTGCAAACCTCACCAGGCCACACTGCCCAGCAGGAGAGAGCTCAGTCACTTCTGAAGACGCCTTCAGCTAAGCACTCATACGAGACACCGAAAATCATTTGTCATTTTTGAAAATCTCATCTCATTACATTTTAAATAGACAGGACAGACAAAGGCAGCATTATTAGCCTCACTGTACACATGGGAGATGAGGCATAGAAATTCAAATGACCCACCTAAAACCGCAGAAGCAGCCTGTCACAGGCAGCAGTAGCAAAACACTGGTGCAGGCTCTTGTCTGTCTGTAGTCGGCCCTATTTGGGCATCCTCCTAGCCACCACCACTGCTCTGTTCACTCTGCCTCCACAGTTCTCAGCCCTTCTTTCTAGGCAGGGGCAGAAGCAGGCAAAAGCTTCTGCAATGCAAAAACCAGACCTCTTTGTCCTGCTCTGTGGAAGCGATTAAGTCTGGGGGCGTTGCAGTTGCTGCTAACATGAACCAACATCCTCATGTTGCACTTATTAAATAAATCTAATCTTATTAAAGTGCATTACAAGCTTTTATTTCATAAATCAGTATGGCTCCTAGATCACCCAGAGAATTAACTCCCGAGTGGACTATGCCTTTCCTCCCCATAGCTTGCAGAAGGCACTCCCGACAAAACCATCATCCCTGCCGATTACATTGCTCCCAAGGACCAGAGCAGGCTCAGGGCGCTTCGCATGCATTACAGGCCAAAGCCCTAGATGCAGCTCACTGCTTTGCAGCTGCGACTGCAAAGCCCAGCAAGCAGCAACGGGTTCCCCTGAATTAGGGAGGGAGGTGGCAGCACGGAGGGCGCTCGGGTGAGGGGATGGGAGAGGCCCTTTGCATCTTGCTGCCATCTGTAGCATACTAATGAGAGGGCTGCCAGCTGCTGCTTTGGAAAGGAACAGTAATGTGTCACCAGCACACGGAGACCCCTCACCCTCCTCTGCCAGGGTATCCCTGCACAGCCAGAGACATATGCCGGTGTCACACCCCACTTTCCCTGGGCAGGATGAGAAGCGACACACAGGGCGGTTGTTTGCCCCACCAGTGAAATGCATACTCTCTTTTAAACAGTAAGGAAGGGTGGGAGTATCTCAGATGCTGCTTTAACAACCACATAAGTTTGGTACTGGTGTTTCAAAAAGAGTACAAGTTGCATACCCTCCTATAAGGGCTGTCTATATGGAAATATTTGTTTAAAATCCTCAAAGAGCCTGTCATAATTCAGTGAAAATGCAGGATATTGCTAACTCCTCCAAGAGAGCATTACCAAGAGGTCAGGCTCTGGGTTACATTCTGTGCAAAACAGCCTTTCCTCCCCCTTATACGCTGGGATTTTGTTTTAATGATCTGAGGTCAACATGAAACAATTTGTTAAACAAACTTCAGTGAATCAAAATGTAAAATCTCAGACTGACCTGCTTTCCATCTCTTCCATCTGATATGAAACATCTCATCTGGGGGCAAAATAGGTTTTTTTTAAGGTTGAGTTGTACTTTTCGTAGGATCAAAGGAAATGTTTGCGTAGAAAGACATTCTGACTTCAAAATTAAGAGCTGCAGTTTTTCAAGAACCAGCATGAATATTTTAACCCCTTAAACAGAAAAAAAAAAAAAAGGAAACAAATTCTCTCAAACAATTTGATGAAGTCTTCAAATCCATTTTAAGCATGGCTCAATAGATAGATTTGATATTCACTTCACATATTTGGATAAAGAATATTCGCAAAGGCCTCACACTGTAACCACTACAAACCTCTAGCATGGACAATGCCCAGGCCCAAGCCAGTTTAGCCGAGCTAACATCTGGAAGACACCCGGAGTCAGGGAATGCCCCGGGGATCCCAGCATTGCCAACACTGCCCCACTGCAAATGTAAGAGCCTTTCCAGACAATGAGCATGGCTTCAGTACCTAACTCCGACAACAGTGCTCTAAGGAAGACACATGTTACTCTTCAGCAGCTTCAATACTGAAACTGAGATGCAAAAGGAAACGGATCACACCTACATCTCCTGACTGATCTGTGCGTCTCCTTGCAAACAAGCAGCCCAGATTCAGAAACATGCAATGGCCTCAGCAGTACTGGTAGAGCAATTTTCCCACTGAGATTCAAGCTACCATTCAGGTGTTTCGCAGAATTCAGTGCTCCACACTTGAAGTCTAAGCCCCAGAACATGGCAGAATTCTTCCCACATCCAATAATGCCCAATTAGTTTTTAATCTGGATCACTTTTTCTAGTCTTACAGAGGAAAAACAAACAAACAATCTCCCTCAAATTACTCACCATTTTCTTTCCCAAACAGAAGCCAACAAATTAGCATTACAGTGGGAAATATGCAGTGGCTGCTCTGCAGTTTCCTGTTTGCTTTGCTAATGTGTGCAAATGTAAGAGTTAGGCAGAGGACTCTAATCTGCAAGTCTTCTTTGGCTAGGTATGCAGTGAAATAAATACACATACTTGAGGGAGTCTTTACAAGCAAACCAGCCCACTTTAGCACGCATACTTCTCTGTTCTATGCTGCATACCGAAACCTGTCAGGAGAAGCAGCATTGTCAGATGTCTGCTGTACCGGAGGGGGAATGAAAACTCAGGCCCCCTGCATGGCTCTGCAACTGACTCATTTTGTGACCTTTGGCATGTCACTGCATTCACCTGTGCCTATTAAGTGGCAGTAAAAAACTGGCTGGATGGCCAAACCCGAAGAGTTGTGGTGAGCAGAGCTAAATCCAGCTGGTGGCCGGTCACAAGCGGTGTTCCCCAGGGCTCAGTTTTGGGGCCGGTTCTCTTTAATATCTTTATCAATGATCTGGATGAGGGGATCGAGTGTGCCCTCAGTAAGTTTGCAGACAACACCAAGTTGGATGGGAGTGTTGATCTGCTCGAGGGCAGGCAGGCTCTGCAGAGGGACCTGGACAGGCTGCATCGATGGGCCGAGGTCAGCTGTGTGAGGTTTAACAAGGGCAAGTGCTGGGTCCTGCCCTTGGGTCACACCAACCCCAGGCAGCGCCACAGGCTGGGGAAGAGTGGCTGGAGCTGCCCGGCGGAGAAGGGCCTGGGGGTGCTGGCTGACAGCGGCTGAGCATGAACCAGCAGCGTGCCCAGGTGGCCAAGGGGGCCAGCAGCACCCTGGCTTGTGTCAGGGGTGGTGTGGCCAGCAGGAGCCGGGCAGGGATGNCCTGAGAGGAGGCTGCGGTGAGGGGGGGTCAGTCTCTTCTCCCAAGTTACCAGTGATGGGATGAGAGGAAACGGCCTCAAGCTGCACCAGGGGAGGTTCAGATTGGATATTAGGAAAAATGTCTTAACCGAAAGTGTTGTCAGGCTCTCCAACAGGCTGCCCAGGGAAGTGGTGGAGTCACCATCCCTGAGGGTATTTAAAAGATGTGTAGATGTGGTACCTGGGGACATGGTTTAGTGGTGGGCTTGATAGGTTAACAGGTGGACTTGGATGATCTTAAAGGTCTGATTATTCAAAAGATTATTCTAATATTAATTATCTGCAAAGATGATACATTCAATTCTTTAGTGAGTAGAAAATTATTTCAGATGTGGGGATTAAACAAAAAAACACAGTTACAAAATGAAATTACTTAAGAGGTCTACTGCATTATACACTAATTAATCAGCATCTCAAAAATCACGTTTGAGAAGTGTTACTGTTGAAGTAAGCAGTTATTTTCTAATACGAACCATGTGCATGACTTAGCACAAACAGTATACCCATCATCTGAAAATCCACAAAAGTCCAGTCAGTTTGGAAGAGCAGAATTTTAAAGTACATAATTTTTCAAAGGATCTCTCTTTCAATTCAGGGTAGGACAGATTTGTGAGCCTAAAATATATTCACACTCTAGAACTTTAACAAGCAGCAGCAAAATTCAAGTTAAGGCAAATCTTGAAAAATATTTCAACAGTGCCTTGGGCAACATGGGGGGATAAATTTTTTGATCACGCAGAAAAGATGCTCTAACTGAGGATAAATTGCAGGGTGCTGGGAGGAAATGGTTACCACTATCTCTAGGAAACTGGGTTTGATTCCCGTATGAGAACACAAGGAACTCTGTCTCTGGAAACCTGTCTCCTTATTGGAGATAATGATTCAGTCTCTCTCTCACCTGTGACTGTCTCTCCTCCTCCATCATCCTTTTTTTTTTTGGTAGCTACCTGCATGTGTATAGCCTCTAGCACTGGGTCATTTTCAAGGTGACATCATTTCAGTACTGTTCTAAACAAAAACTGTTAATGTGCCAGCATCCCCAAATTCCCGAGCTCTTTCCCCAGTTCTGATGTTCATTCTTTTGACCCGAGCAAGCCACTTCCCTTCTGTGGGATCCATCTACACATTTGTTAAATGGCAGCAATAATATTGACCTGCTGCTCACAACTGGTTAAAGAATAGATTCACCCGTGCTTTATGCTGTTTTCCATGGTAGCAGCAAGTCCCAGAGGGAGAGCGTGCTGGCAGAAGAAGAGCTGCATTGTGTCTGGAGAGGGGATGCCTGGATCGTGATAAAGGAAGACAAAGTCAGCCTTCAGAGCCCAGCACTGGTAGCTGCTGAACCCAACTGGCTCTCGTTCATCTTGCAAAAACACCACTATAAACTGCCACCTCCCAAAAATGCCCAGTACTCCCTCCTCCAAAAGATCCAGACCTTTGCCTGCATAAAGCTGCTTGCTCCAAATTTCTCCTCTTTGCGTACAATGGACATATGGCATGCCGTTGAATGCACAGAGACAAAAGGAAGAAAATGCAGGCTCACAAAGGAACCCCCAGCTAAAAAGCACCATCCATTCATGGGTTAAAAACGAAAGCAAGCCTTGAGGATGTTTGAAACAGCAGGGTATCAGCTGGAGCCTGCATGGAGGCTTTTCCCACTGCCATTCATAACAAAATCAGGAGGCAGAAAGTTACTATAGCAATGGCAACAGAATGCAGAATGGGTGCTCTTCAGAGGGCACCAAGAGCTCTTAAAGAAACGCAGGGGTCTGTTTCTCTTCATCCTTTGGGGCTGCCAAACACGGACCAGTTCCAGTTCGCCAGTACACCCCCCTCTATATAATGCTTATTGTACCTCACTGAATTTTAGCTTCAACAGCTTAAACAACACCGAAATGAGTCCCAGCTGAAGACAAAAGACAACCATCCACCCTCTTACTCTCCAGGTGCTGAAGCAGCCAAAAAGTAACCCATGGCTGCACAACAAAAAGGCTGGGCTCACTTTATATGACAGAAAGCACTGGGCAGTAAAAACATCTGTGGCTACAGACTCCTCCACTAATGCCTTTGTTCAGCCAGTTTATAATGCATTCAGCTTTGGAACAGATTTGTCCACTTCCAACACGTTAAAGTTTTGCTGGTGGATGGATGTGATCACACTGGCCAGCAGCATGACAAGTGCATTGCAAGGGATTCTGCAGCACAGATGTTCAGGATCAGACTCAAACCTTACCGTAAGATTACCTGCAGAGCCGGGCGCAGTGACTGACTTAACCCCTACAACAGGATTTGACACAACTAAGGCTTAACCAGCACACGAGTCCTGGATGTGGCTCATCTGAAATGAATACAGTGTTGTTGGTTCAGCTCTAGGGATCAAAGTTTCCATACGTGCTGAGGCAAAACTAAGCTCATCTCTTGGCAGATCCAATTGTCCAGACACAAACATGGAAAAGCCCCGGGGAATACTGGACCAGAAGGACTGACTGGGACAGAGAACAGCCTCCTGCAATTGCAAGCAACCCCACAGCAGAGGTCTGGTTCAGATGCATCCATACACCACAGATGACTTTCTAAAAGACTAAAATCACAACTTAAATATTGACCAGGAGAGATTCGGGGCATGTTGAAGGGCTATTAAGTGAAAAGAAAGAGACTATCAGCCGAAGAACATTACATTATGAATGTAAATTAAAGCAGCCATAATACCTGTTAACCCCCAGGCCTTTTAACAGATGATGGGAGCACAAAAGTGGCTTAAATCAGGCACTTGCGTCTCTCTCCCATTTATCCCCATGTCAAATCAGCAATTAAAATCAGACCTGTAGGAATTTTCCCATTCAGTGAAGGCTTTGGGCTACGCTTGCACCCTCTGTTACAACAGTTGCATACTGAGTCCTGCCAGGTTTGCAGTGTTAAAAGAGGGCACACTGTGGCACTTTTAATTTAAAACTTTTCCTTGCAATCTATATTTTCATTTCTTGATTAGCACTACCGCCCTTTAACCATTCACAAGGCAATGATCAAACCAGGGGCAAACATTCGTCCCCACGTGGTGCCTGCTTTAATTCAGTCAGCTAGATGGCAGGCACTTCTGATTGCCTGCCTGACGGCTTTGTTTGCCTAATAGATCTTACCTTGTCTTCTCTAATTTTTAATGCTGACCGGTTCTCCGCACAAAATGGGCGTCTGCAGCAAGCACTTATTTCAAAAGAGGCCTCGTTGCCTTGGTTACCAATCATCAAGCCTAGGCCTTTGCAAGCTCTGTCGAAATCTACCTTCGCCTTGGTTTTGTCCTGTTTTTCGTACTACTGGGAGATTTCTGCTCTCAGACAGCGCAGCAGATAGCTGGACTTAAATGAATAAATCAAATAAATTAAAGAACCTGAGGGAAGCGCCCTCTGATGTGCATCATTCATGAGGTCTTGTCTAAATCACGAGGTCAGTGAGAAATAACAAAACCAGTAGCAGAAGACACAGCGCTGTATTAGTTTAGCCATAAAGACTATGCAAGTAGGTTTCCCAGCAAAATACGCTCGGTCTACATCCCGAGGAGCTGGCACTCACTCTGCTGTCAATTAGCAGCGTCGGCGAGACAGAACTGAAACTGGGACATCACTGGTGCTGCGTGTGCCTGAAGTCCTCGGCAGCCCCCACCGCACAAAGCCCAAATCTTTGTAGTCCAAAGAAGGCAAGGGAGGAAAGAAATCCTGTTACACCCATTTTACAGAGGAAGAATAGAAGCTCAGGGGCAGGACTTCTGAAGAGCACAGCAGATGGGTCTGCAAAGTTTGCAAAGCAAAGGCCAAAGGCAGGAAGCGACAAGGCTGTAGCCGTCACTTAGAGATCCTTAGCAGGAGTACACACTCGGTCACTTCATACAGCCTGTACCCCTCACCTGAGCCCGTTTTGAAACCACGTGTGCTCCGTCCCGCTGTGAGTAGCCTCCTCTTCCTCAACAGGTAACTGCTGACACGCGATTTCTGTTCTGTCAAGAGGAGCCCGCTTCAGGCCTATGCATTATTTCAGCCTACTCAAAAAAGCACACAAGACAGACTTGAAGGCTACACACAGGTCCCAGGCAAGAGGTGGGGGCGTGTATTTGGCATATGTACTCAAACCAGCTTTGATTAAGAGTGCTGAACACTCATCAACACAGCACAGACCAAAATTTACACAGAGATTAACTAGTGGCTGCTTTTAATAAGCAGATACATTGAGAAAAACTGTGTGTCAGTGGATAAATCTAAAGAATAAAATGAAGCCAAATCCAAAGAAAGCAATGAATGCTGTTTCTGTTAACTCTCCTCCTTTTCCTAGAAACTAGCTATTTTCTGTATCCACTATTACACAGTTAAAAATAACATCTGATTTTATTTTTCAGCACTGGCTGGGAGAATTGATTCAGAGCCCACTAAAATGTTAATACATACTGAGAAAGGTCTCTGCATTCTTCTGCGTGGAGAGCAAGCTAGATTCGGCTAATGTCATTTTTGGAAAGTGCAAGCCACATTCTCAGCACTGTAAATCAATGTGACCCCGTTAAACAATCATTCCTATCTATGTTTATGGTATTTCAAATTGTCACGTCAAGTGCAAATTATACAAGAACATGAAATAAATAAGATATCATGCAGCTCTCATGCTCCACCTACATGGAACTGAAAAGGCCACCTCTAAGTCTTCACCATCTCTTTCAGTGTGGCAAGCTTAATTAGATCTTCCAGACAGAAACAATCCACTCGACACACAGGAGTGCCAGAAAGGAAAAAGAAAAAGGACAAGGAATTTTAATTGCACTGTAATCCTTTCAGCTAGGTTTCTTGCAAAGACTACATTTCAGGGACGTAACAGACTAGAAACAAAAGCAAAATTCACTATGAACCTTTAAAAAGAAAACACATAAAAAAATGTGATCTGTAAGATCCATAGACTGCATTAATCTCCAGGCAGTTGGCCATGCCATAGTTTAATGTAAGGAAGTAATATAAATTAAACCATTTGTCACTCCTAACTGAAGAGAAAAAAGGAAACGGCCAATTTGTCAGCTGACTTTGCCTTCATCGTAATTGCTGTATCCATCTTTCCTGCTTCTCTGTCCCTCACCGCCACAGGCCGTAGTCCAAGCTGTCAGCAGTTCTCACATGATTCTTCAGATTGTCGCTGAGAAAATGTTTCATTCTATAGTTCATATATCTCGATGAGAGGCCTATAAATAGACACTATTTTCTACTCTTGTTACTGTGCTGTATCCATCACCATAACAGCAAAATTACCTTTCAGCACTGCATTAAGTCAATGGTTCTCTAACTACAACGCACTAATGTCTACGAGGCCATGGTAAATGGTCCATTGAGCCGTACTGCACACTAAAATAAACTACATTTTCATTATGAGTTCCATTTTGATAACAAAACCGGTCCCAATCTCCACAAAATATTCAAGGTTCACAACAGACAGCCAACCCAATTACTGACAATACAGCCAGAGATTTGCCAAGAGAACTTAAAGATCCAGCTCCCATTTTGGTTTGCGGGTGCATCAGGCAGTGCTCTGCTGTACACCAAAAAGAGTTCGGAGGATGTCTATTGGGGTGGCTTTCTTAGGGACTTACTTGACTCTGGTGTTACCATTGCCCAGATCCTGTCAGAACCTCCAACCCAAATTCAGTTTGGCAGCACTTTATTCCAAGCCAGGCAGGGACTACGGACTTGTGCCCATTTGCTGCATTCACCCGAACAACTAACCTGCTCCTTCACAGGGATGCAGGCTAAATCACTCAGCTGCTGAGAGGCCTCTGAACTCTTCCCACAGCTCTCCTCACATACACAGCTGCCTTCCTTTCACTACAGTTTTAAAGCAAAGTTTACAAGAAGCTTTTCATTTTGACCAGATATGTCAAAGCAAAGGTGCCAATAACTTCCAAAGAGAGGGTCCTGACAGGCCTTCTGCAAGACACGCAGTACTTGGTGGAGCAGTTCAGCTGTGCTGCTCTTCCAGGTTGCAGGATGCAAAGACTTGGGACTTCAAAGGGGTTTTGTGTATACATGAGGGTGTTTTGCAACCCTTGTGAAAATCAAATTGCATGTGCTTGTTGTGCTTGTCCCTGATTGCCCCGGTTAATGAGTTTTTAGTGCACTGAACCCTACTTAATACATTAATAAAATGTGAGTAATTAATCAATTATCCAAAAGGGCCCGGCTTAGGATCATTCTTACGCGTTTATCACACTAGCCAGAATCCTTTCCCCCGACTCTCCTCAGCATCACAAATCACCCCTTTTTGATGACTGGCCCCTAGACACAATGAAGGACCTCTCTCCTCCAGGATAGTTGCAGGCCGGGTGGTACAACGTGGCTGCTGGCCACGCTTTGTTCCTGTTGTGCGGACAAACACTTGACCGAGCTGCCAGTTGTCCCTGGCCATGCTGCTCTCAAGCGGGCACTACTGCTCAGAAGTCCCAGGCAGTACCATGCTGGAGAAAGCAGTCTCCACCTACACTCTGTGATTGAGGCTAGATCTTCTTTACCAAAACTGAACTCTGCCGAGCTGTCTGTGCTTCTACCAGTTTGATATTAATGTTTTCATTGCAATTGTTTGTATTCTAGTTGTGAAGCACAAGCCTATTGCACCAGGTGCTAGACAGTCCCTACAGTCAGACTTGAGCCTGCTCCAAACCCCTCATCACCTAAAACTGTCATTTGCTTCGATACATAAAATTGCCATTGCTGACAGAGCTCCAGATGTTTTTGCTGTTTCTACTTGGCTCTTTCTTCAGACTATCTCCTACTGCTATGCTGACCTCGAGGGATGCCAATTCTCTCCTCCTACTTTAGCCCACTGAAGCTTTCGACCTTCTTGCATGTTTCCTCTTTAACTCAAGTTGCCCCTCTCTCCCCCATGGCATCACATCAGTAAAACACTTGGACGTCATCCTGAAAGAGGAACTACTGTAAATGGCCACGCTTCGCTATTTACTCCCCAAAGCTGAGAAAAAGAAGTGTCTTCCTTTATCTTAGAACTAACAAAATGAACTAGTGCTCCTGCAGGAGTCTCTATCTGTAAGGAAAACAGGACTTCTTCTACCTTAGTGACAAAGGTTGTTTCATTTGGGGTAGGGCCGCAGGGGGAGGAGGAGGAATCCTAAGCAACCCAAGGCCTTTACACTCCTCACAATATATTTCCAGAACACTCCAGGGGTTGCTATTCTTTACTGAACTCCACAGTGAACGGCTCTGGGGTACATCTGATTTGCCTGGCATCTTTCTGGATGTAGCAGACATGTAGGTTTCTTTTCTTGCAGGAGGACAAGACAGCACCTGCATGGCCATCTATCCTTAAAACCTGGGGGGCAGGAGGGGAATAAGCCTTGGATAGCGTAAAGAAACAGAAAAGAAGTAAATATCAGACTTCTACTGAAAGAGCCCCATCCTAATTTAGGCAAAGATCATCACAGAACTTCAGACCATTACATTTTATTCAGCTATGCCCAGATACATCTAAATACATCAGGGTCAGGCCCTGCCAGAACAATTCATCCAGTCTATGACTCATTCTGTACTGCCCTCCTTCCCTTTGCTCGCTCAGACACACGCAAAGGAGAGGCTCTCAGCTGGACAAGTCCTTCTGTCAGCTCATCCCTGTCATATGAGATGGGGAGGGATTGAAACCTGCAGTTCTTAGTGATTCCATGGGGTTCTGTGTAGAGCTGAACAACAACAAAAAATCCTTCACCCCTGAATTAACACATAAATGCAAATAAATTGAACAAATGTCTGCACATAGCAGACACAGCACCCTCACAAGTCTGATCAAGGAGCGCATAGCAGAACGAGCAAGCTAGTGCAAACAGACCCACATACCAGAATGGGTGGATCTCCTGTGACACTTTGGAAATATTGGGTCTGACAGCCAGGCTGCAGCACTGGAGGGCAGCAACTTCCTGCCATGGTGTTTGTTTTTCTTATGATTTCTGAAGCAGGAAAGTCAGGCAGCTGATCCTAGAAATAACAGCTGGGAGCAGCCCAACACTCAACACCACTGTCATAAACAGCTCTTCTGAAGATCCTGATGTCAAAGGGAGGGTGCAGAACAGAAACCAACTGGCCAGATGCCCATCCTGACAGGAAAAACCCTAAAGTGTTTACAGCAAGGATTTCTAAAGTGCTTAGCAATCAAGATTCCCAACCTGAGACGTCTTACACAGACTAGACTATTAGTGCGCCTGCCTCCAGCAAGCTGTGCATCGCATTTCCTGGCACATGGGAACAGAGAGATGTTCTCGTCTCTCTGTTCCATGGCAAGGAAATAGAGATGAGAATCAGGGAAGGAAGAAGGTATTGCTTTTTTATTTTTCTTTATTTATTTCCCCACACCCTTCTTTTGTCAGACAGAGACCCTGAAAAGAGGTAGGAGGATGCCACTAAACAGGGGCCTCAGCTGCAGGGAGCTTTAAAGCCCTGGAGACAACCTTAAATGGTGGTGAGAGTCTATTGCTTTGCCAAAACAGAAAACAGAGAGAAGCATGTGTGCTAGCAACGCACACGGCCTAATTCTCCAATGGCCCCCTGAAATTCAGAGTTTAGCTTCTTCAGTAAGCCCAAGGTGCCCTAAAATTACTACCTAGGGTTCTAATCTATAGGAATCTAATTTTTCCTATTAAGTTCTTGGAAAGTTACCTTTCTGAATCAGTGATATTTTAGTAGTCAACCAGTGAAAGAACAGCTTACAGCAAGATCAGGGCATTAATTGACCCGGGGAAGTTACAAGATGCTGTTCACCCTGGAGTTGTTTGCAAGCATCTGTGAAAGCAGATTTTTGCTTAAATCTGGGGAACTCTATGTTCCTCTTGGAAGGGACATAACAATGCAGGTGCTTGGAGCAATGGGAGTGGGAGGATAAATACAGCTGCAGCTCAGGGAAGACAACAGTGATTTCTTTCGCCACACAAACATGTTGCTTGATTACTACCTGGCCAAGCAAAACTAAAGGGAGGGCAGTGGCAATTAGTGTCACCATATTTAAATGGTTACCAAGAAACTGGCTGAAGGGAAGAAAACAAAGGCTCCCCAGCAGACTGACAAGCAGGACAGAAACCCCGCTGTATTTGTACTGTGATTTTACCAGCCATTACCTGCACTGAGACACCAGCCGCTTCCTAGCTGCTAGCCCTCCCTCTGCAGACTGCTTTGTGAACCTGCGCGGATCACGATTCATCTGGCAATCTAGACAATGTCTGAAGAAAGTCCACCTGCACTTATGCCTGCAATTAGGCTGGCCAGTGCTTTCTCATCAGATTAATCCAAAATTATGCCTCTACCAGTACTCTGCCAGAGACTACACCTCAGCACAGAGACAGCTGTTACAAGCTTTATACTCAACTTATGTATAAAGGGCCTTGCAAAAATTTGTGTTATCCCACCCTGATATGTTTAGAGACGAAAAATACACACAGGCAGAAAAAATACAACCTAATGAGTAAAACATAATGCTTTCCAGGCTGCTGTGATTAAATACTCTACAGAAGCATCTTTAGGCTAAATCCTATTCCTTATTTGCCTGTCTGATCCCTATACTACAAATGTGTCTCATACCACCTTCTTTGCTCATATGACCATTCAAACAGATACAGATTTTACTCATTTTATTCCCCTTCATCTTGGGCCAAGATTTGGCCTTGTACCTTTCCTCAAAGTGAAACACAATGTAATTTATACACTGAGTGAAACTTTTTCTTTTATCTCAAAAAGTATCACCCCACTCAAGAGGGGGGAAGAAAAAAAACCAGACTGCAGACTTCCTTTTAAACATTCAAAATAGTAACAGTAAAGTATCTCTACAGTTGTGAAAAAATATGGTGTCAGTTTTACCTAGGTTATAGGTGATTGGTTTTTTTAAACCTTTCAAAATTATAATCTGCTGCAGCCCAAAGCCAGATGTTGGGTTTCCTTCATATGCTACACAGGACCAACACACCCAAAAGTCACATGATGAAGGATCAGTGTCCATTGATTTAATGGTTTTTTAAAAAAAAATCAAGTGTGGTTTTCTAGGGAAGTTGCTGCTTTACCAGGAAGGATAGGTTGCAGGAGTTCTTGCTTAATCAAGCTGCTGAAAGGTTAATTATCTCTCAGAATACACATGGGGTGGGGAAGAAATCGTTGTGAGGCACCGAGTTGCTAGGGAGTAGAGGCTTCAGGAACAAAAGGCAAACGGGTGCTTTGGGGCAAGGAATCTCCATCCCTCTCTTTGCAAAGCATCATGTGCATCTGCAGCATGGTATTAGGGGTGGCTAATAATAAACTGTAGTGCTGGGCACCTGCTAGACTAATTGCAGCACAGCATGTTCGAGTGCTGTGTGGAGAGCATCTGGAGACAGATCTGAACTCAATGCAGCGTAAGAGCTCACAGAAAGAAACGTCTTAGCACGCTGGCTCCCGAGTGCCAGACCACTGCGAAATCTCTGCTTTGGGCTGGGGAATGCAGATCACTTTAACAAGAAGACAGAAGGAATAGCTGTCAGTTGAGACTCTTATGCTCTGTCCCTCACACCGAAGCCTGCAGAGGCCAGCGGGAAGACTCACCCTGGCTTTGAACCAGGCTCTCTGCCACTAATATGCTGCGTGGCCATGGCAACCCAGAATCGCTTGGGAGGTCACAACACTGGAGAAGAGCTTGGCGTTCGCTTCACAAGAGGTCTGAGTGAGGTTCACTTCTGAGCAGAGATCTGGCGTGAGGCCTGGGCAGCACTTATGTCCCACAAAAGAAGGCCTGTACATGGGGAACTTGACCCATGTCTCTTATCAGTACAGTTGATGAATTAGAGCCGCTTGTATTTCAGTCATTCTTCAGAAAATAAGCCTTTGCTTGACCCTGCTGAAATCTACAGCTCCCAGTGAAGGATGAGGCGTAGCACAAACTTGGGTTACTGTAACTCTAACCCAGCGCCCAGCCTGCCTAGCAGCCTTGGCCTCTCCTCCTGATACTTTAGACCAGTTCTCTTTTGACAGATGCAAGGACACTGGATAGCATCCACTGCTCCTCCAGGACCCTTGCAGGAACTTTCCCCACCCTGACCCTCTTTGCCCCAACTTTCCCCCAGCAGCTCGGGCGTGTGACCCAGCTCTAGCATACGTTCTGTCCTGCGGAACCCTCCGACAGTGCGACGGCATCACAGACTCGAGAGCAGGTCTTGCAGCCAACACAGTCCTGCATGGGACAGTTCATCCATCTGAAAGCTGTTGTTCCAGGTTGCTAGGAAATTCAGGCAGAGGTGATAAAATCAAATATATTTAGCCAACTTTTAGAAGCTTGACCAAAACCACATGGAAAGTTACTTCAGGAAAAGGAAAAAGCAGCTGATGATTGAATATAATCATAGTTCTACGGAAGAAACCAGTGGTGCCAGCACACTACATCTGAATGTTAATCAAGCCCCATTTCTCTTAAAGTCAGAAGAAGAAGATATTTAGTGGTGCATTGCATAAAAGCCTTCCGGAGGTTTAAATGATTCTGTCCAACCAATATTCTAATCGCTCTGCCTAACCTCTAGAGATCATCATTAGGTTTCTGGCTCACTGCCCCACTGCATGTGATAAAAGCATTTCAGGCTTACCAATGAGGTTTTCATCACTCTCCATAGGAGGTCTGGGAAGGCCGCTGGGTTCTGCCTCGAGAACAATGCAGATTTCCTTGCTGATAAAACCGGTAGGGAATAGATTATATAACAGGCTCTGTGTATGCACTGAAAGAGGAAGGATCTTAGCATGACAGCATCAGTCATCCCACTTCGCACCACCTGCATTCTAATGCACAAGTATGTCTACAGGCTTCAGCTCTGCTGCACGACAGAATTTACCATGATCCCAGTTTGGTTCACACAAATAAGCCGATATCCGCAGACACCGAACGCAGACCCACTGCTCTCCAGTGAGGCTCCACATGTATTAATTGCAGAAACACGGCAATAGATTTTCAGATCCTGACCCTCATGGTACAGTTCATACGGCAATCACGTTGCCTGACACACTGAACAAGTACAGTGTTGTACTGTACCTGAATATCAAATAGTCACGTTACACTTTAGCTATCAAAAACAGAGATTAAAAATACCTTTACTGACTCAGCATGCTAACACACAAGTCCAGCTCAAAGCAGTAATTTAAGATTAAAGGCCATCATCTCATTACTTCACTAAGATATGGCCCACAAAAACAGCTCACCAACAATCATCAAGTTCCATACAAATTTGAGTCTCATAGGAATATTCTTCTATAGGAATATAAGCTTAGTAATTGCTTCATGGGTCATCAAATCTGGCCTTCGAAGCCAAGACAGACATACCATATAATCTACTTCAAAAACCAATCAAACCAGAACAGGTCAGAGAGCACACATCAGCATACAATTTGCTGACACTAAAATTATCTACACGGGCTGAGAATCTGGAAAAAATATCATTGGTGTTTGAGATCTTTACACAAAAGGATTATAGAAATCCTTTGCTTTTAAATTATGTCATTAACGCCTTTCTACGGTAGGTTAGTATTTCCATTTTACAGATGAGGACCAAGTCACAAAGACCTTCCTAGAGCCAGGATTAAGTCAGTGGCATACAGGAGGCTGCTCCTTTAAGTACTCGTTCTGGAAAACAAAACCACAACTGGTGTTTCTGGACCAATTAAAAAAAATACTCCTTAATGCTTGGAGAACAAATTCAAAGTAAACCACATTAAAAAACCCCAAAAGACCCTAGTCAAATTCACCAGAAGGGGTAAATAGTAAAATAAACTGTTAGAAAAAGGTGTAAACAGTTAAGTTGTACAGCTTGTACTGCTTTGGCTTTCAGTGGGTGTGTCAATTATGCATGCAAATTTGCATGCTTAACTAGGTGCATACATCAAGAACAAGATACAAGCACTTTGGGGCAAAAAGAGACATCTTCCCATGTTTGTAAAATTCAGTATCACAAAACCTGAGTCAGAGGGTTGACAGAGACACAGGCTGGGAAGAAAATCATGTCTGTTGTGCCTCTTCTCCTTTGTTACACTCATCCAATTACCTATTCATAAATGCTCATGACCAACGTAATACTTCCAGTGCCACAGCATTTGTCTTCCTCGTGCATTCATCAGCCTAAGTGTTTCCTGCAGCTCTTTGCCTATTCTTCGGAAACCCATAGCTCTTGTGCAGAAGTACCGAAATCTAATATACCCACCCCACCCCCCCGCCGCCCCCCTGATTTTACATTATCTTTGCTCTGACTGCACTCCTAAGTGGAGCAATAATGATTTATAAGCGACTCTCACTTTTGCAGAACGAAATGGAACACAGCACCTTTCAGCAGCACTCTCATACATGTTTCTGCTGAAAAATAAAAGCCCAAGCTTGAAAAGTGCCAGAACGCAATCTTGTGAATAGGCCTGCCGGGGTGACATCACTTATCATACCACTGTGTTACCAGCCAATTGGGGAGGTTTCTCATGCAGCCGTTACTTCTCACCTAGCAGGGAAGCCTATAGGAAAATGTTACAGCACTGGGAAAGGGCTCACTTTTATTGTTGATGCTTATCTTGCCACACCTCCTCCCTTTCCCCTTCCCACTCCAGCGTGCATACACATACACACAGAGAACACTGCAGTGATAAAACAGCCATGCATAGCAAAAATCCGTTTCTGAGTATTATGCTTTTGGCAGTGATTCACATAAGAACTTCCTGCTGGTTCTGGAGATTCGTATTTTTGTTCAGCAATTTCAGTGGGAGGAAGAAGCTTCCTCTTTTAAGTCACTGATCATTTTAACTCATTGTTATGACACCGTGCAGCTAACAGTCTTTGTATTTCTATCCCAAATACATTAAAAGCAATTCGTCACCAGCCAGATAGCCCAAACATGCCTGTAACCCTGCAAAAAGACAGCAGAGAATTTAAAGCTGGCGTTATGTTCTGACTTTCCCCAGATACGCGTTAATTTAACTAGACAAGACCTAATTCTTAGCACATGGAAGCAAAGCCCAACATCAGATCAGGGTAAGCTGCAATGCTGCAAACTGAGGCTTGCAAGTGCATGCTGTGTTTACACCAGAGATACTTCAGTGCAGCTACTATCTAGGAGAAATAGGAAATGGGCACATAATAGTCACGGGATGAAGCAAGCTATTAAAATAATTGGTAGGAATCGCAGAGAGATCTCTACCTGTCAGACAGTGCTCTTAAAAAAGCAGCTGTGACTGTCAATTGCTTCTCCCTCTGAAATACAATGACAATTCGTACATCAAGTAAGCAAGTCTGTATAGTCTTCTGGTTCTGGTACAGCCTACTCAGGTGAGAAAAACACCCAGGCCCTCTCTGAGAATCCAGGAGACCGCAGGTTGCACTCTAGGCACACAGCTTTGAAGCCAGGTAACCTAAAAAGCACATGAATACAAATAGACTTTTGTCACACTCATTGCAAAAATATTTGAGCACTGCTCCAACTCCGATAGCATAGTCAGACACGCTACAAGGCTTTACTTCTGAGTTTGCAGAGATCAAGCTGAAAAATCCTACTCTGGTATCCATCTTGCTCTTGTTAACTCTGATATGAATATTTGTTCCTACCTTATCAGTATTTACAAAAATATCTGTACTTTAAAAATGCACAGTCCTGCAACCAGAGCTGGCTAGATAACCCCAGGAAAAGGAACACACTGTTCTTCCCAGTGCTGGGGCAGCACAGCCATGCCAAACCCTGCCACGCTGTCCCAGCACTGGCACTGCACCGCATAGGTACAGGCAGGGAATTACTACGGACCCCTGCCCATCCGAAGCGGACTGCAGAACTCCAGGCAGACAACCCAGACTTCTGTCAGTGCCTTCTTGATTCACTACCCTCTCACCAACACCTAACTAGTCTTTCTGAAACTCAAATATTGGCAGCTGTAGCTGCTTCTTCATGCAATCTCAAACGACAAGCATAACTCTGGCCGAAATAGTGACTTACTCCTGTGAGCTCCGTTCTGTATGAAATTCAGAGCTGTAAGCAATTATGTTTTACCCAGCACCACTGGAAGTGAACACCAGTCATGAAAGCATCCTCCAGGCCTTCAGAAGGGCTTCTCAGACAGAAAAGTCCAGAAGATGATTCCAAGTTTGGAGATGAATGCCAGTTTAGCTTCCTTATTAAGCCCACATCATTCTCTTACCCAGAAACATGACAGACTTTCTTTAAAACCTACTTCCTTTGAGGCGAAAGCAGAACAGTGACTCTTGAACACACACCCTCCTGGGCTTTACCAGATCCAATTCCACAGAACAACCACAGCTTAACAAGAGTGCAAGATGTGAAGCTGTGTTAAGTGACCACATACCTACCTGAAGAAATTGCAGATCTCGTGGAACCAGGAAATACACAACAAAACAAGGCAATATTTTGTCTCAATAACTGAAACTCTTCATGAAATAGGTGGGTACACAAAGAGACTGACTGTGCTCGCTCATGTTAACTGACCAGAAAGGAGAAGCAGCATGAAAACAGCAAACGACGGAAATGGAAGGAGCACTTGACAGAGAAGACTGGGCAGACCGTAGGAAAGAGGAGTGCAGTGAACCATGATGAGAACAGAAGCATCCAAGCAATGATCTTCACAGTGAGTAATGGAAAAGCAGAAGCAAGAGGTTTTCAATCAATAGTAAGCTGCAGAGGAGGCATGTTGTTCCAGCTGCAGATCTGCTGGAATGGTCCCACGGAAGCTCTTTACAATACCTGAAGGACAATCGAATCGCTTGCTCCTGTTCACAAAACAATCTGGAAGAATGATGAGCGTAGCTTCCATTTGAAATGCCACACATGTACCTCTTACACGTTGTTTGGTCAAAAACTCATGTAACATTTTTAAAGTCAATGAGGATTTTTTTTTTTTTTAAGGAAAGGAGGGGTGAGTATGTTTCACTGAAGATTTTGTACACATAATTTTTCTGTTGGTCACAGATAAATGACTGCCTGCCAGCATGCATTTAGATGCACATTACACGTAAGTAGTAAAAGGTTGTAAAAATTCCCAGAGAAAATTTGTCTTAAAATACAGAGATTTTCATTAAAACACTTATTTAGGAGACACAGCCTATGGAGAGTCAAAGGTTCCTTCATCTACCACAGAAAGGCATTCCGGATCCAGCGGCTGAAATTGAAACTTCGGTCCAAAGTAAGATGTAAGTGAAAGGCTGTAACAGCTGAATCAAGTGGGAGGTCCAGCACAACTCCATACACCGAAATCTTTGCAAGGCTATCTGCGCCCTTCTGTGAGCTAAGTTATACACCTTAACTGTAAAAACTTAAACAGCTGTAGGGCTCACTATTCTTCCCCTTCATTATATACACCAGAATAAGCACTTACAGTATTTTCTAGCCTTAAAATTCATTAATTGGTCTTTAGACAACAAACTGCAAGTTAAACAAACTGTACCAATGAAAATTTAAAAAGCCTCTCTAAACAAACTTCACAATCTTATCAGAAAAGTGTTAGGAAACAGTTTAAAATAAAAAAATGCTAGTTTCTGTACTCTCAATTTTTTGGCAGCAGCTCAAAAAGTTAAGTCATGTTTACTTTCCTTAATGGAAAACCACCACTCGCTCTCCCCCTAATGTCAAGACTAATCACGCTTTAAGTACTGCAAGCAGAGGTGAGGCTCAGTCAGCTGCGCTTAGCCAAGCTGACATACAGCGCAGGCCACAAAGAGTGATTTAATGAAACAGAAATTCATTTTGCTTTTTCTTTTTCACATGGATGCTGTACACAGCACGAGATTTTTCCAGGAGTATCTTAAGGTATTAGTTTTGTTTTTAAAGTGATGATTGAGCTATACAGCATAGTTCAAGAGTCCTAGCATTGTATTTGGTTTTCAAGACCTGAAACACAACGGAGTCTTCATATATAGCGAGGTTAGTACAAGGCAAAGATCCTGCAAACACTTGCACGGAATCAGGATTTCATTTCTAGATAAATTTTTTACATGTATGCACACACACAAATGTATAAGTAACATTTTTATATAGAACTTCTTCATAAAACACAGAATTCAAAGTAAATTCTCATCTTTTCATATGTATACAGTTAAGTGTGAAAAAAGAGTGTGAGACTCCACATGGCCTGTCGGTCTCACGTGACTAGCTAACTTAGCTAAACCTCCAGGTGCATTGTAGTTAAGTAAAGGGAGAAGGTAACCAGAACGTAACATGGAACAGACTTCTTGGTGCAGATTACAGAGGAAAGCAAGGCACTATGCAGCTCACTTGTCTAGCCACACTGCATTTAGTCAAACAGACAAGCAGTGTCAGTCACTATGCTGCTCTAAATTAAAGTATGCAAATAAATCCCTTCTCTTCAGTCTTTACTTGGACATTCTTGTACTAGAACAAGAAGAAACTTGAAGACAGTCCTCTAACTCCATCAAAACATGATTTATACCAGAAAAATCTTATTGCAAAGATACCGCTGCTTTATGCGAAATTATCTTGTATTTATTCTTTTGCAAAACATTGCATTACAACTAAAAAAGTTTGGAAGCACACAACGAACTTTTTTTTCCTGCAACACCTACTAAGTAAACGTGTTGATCTCAGCTGGCTGCAGAGAAGCAATCTGCTCAAGAGCCCCAAAACCCTGCTCTCTGAAGCAGTTACAGAGTAGTAATAATTCAAAACGTCAAACCCAAGTTGCACTACAAGTCCCAGGCATCTAAACTTTCTGAAAGTAAGATTTTACCTTATCATTTTACCTTATTTTTCTGAAAAAATAAATCCCATTTTCACAACGTTCTGGATTTTTACATTAAAAATATGGAAAAGAACCACTAGGTACCTAAAATGGGCAGTAACAGTATCAGAACGATGACATTTCACACTTAGAATGAACAACTCTCCACACGGTACTCCTAGAAATAACCAGTGCTCTTGAATCAAGAATATGGAGGCAGATTAACAATTAGGGTTTATGCCCCTTATTCTTTAATCTGCAAAATTAACAGAATTAGGAAACAGAAGAGAAATATAAGGAGTACAATAGAGTTGACCAATTATACAAAATCTCATCAATTCTACTTTACATTTCATATGCCACTACATTACTTTGCTTTAAAAGTTTTCCTTGACAAGGTGCTGAAGGACTTGGCGCAGGGGTACAATGCTGACCACGGAAATATTTTTATGAAGTGCTTCAGGAAAAGAAGCGGATGATCCCAAGTCACTAAAAAAAAAAAACCAAAACCAAAAACCCTAAGCAATCTTTCAAAAAATCATTCCAGTCTATAAACAGCAGCTTCAATGTTCATATAACCCAGAACACAATAGTTTCATAAAACGTTATACAAAGCAGTCCTGTAAAAAAAGAAAATAGAAGAAAGAGAAAGAGAAGGAAGGCGCAGCATGAAGTAATTTCAGACAACCAGTTTTGTGAGAGCTTTAATGGCACAAAATGTTTATAAGCTACAACTTATACATGTACTGTAAACTGTATATAATGTTACAAAGTGCTAACTAATTTATGAAGAATGCATAATCACTTTGGCTCAGTTAACTCCAATATTTCAACAAATGTCAATTAAAAAATTTGAATTTCTAACAATCTTCAGCTTTCACTTTTTAAAACAGTAAGTAAATATGCATTTGCTGCAGTTAAGTTAGCCTGCTGCATTTTTAATGTGCGAGTTTATGCATTTTTTTTTTCTTGATCCTATTTACAAATATTTTAGGCCAGTTTTCACTGAATGTAAGAAAAATGAAGCCTGCATTTTTTTCCAAAACTGTAAACAGGTATAAAGCTTTTTTAAACAACATTTATCTTAACAAAACTTCAACTATCAATAGTTGAAACCCCTTTTCAAATTATACAACAATCTGTTTCTGTCCATTGTAAAACTAGAAGTTGTAGACTTTCATCCAAAGCTTATAGTAGGGTATCAATAAATACTGCATTGTATCATAGCAAGTGTTACAGTGATCATGTATCCATTCCTCATCTACAGTTTTCACAATTTTTACTTCACGGCTCCTTCAAATATTATAAGCTGTGTTGATACTCTAGCCACAAGCTTGCAATATTATTTATCAGATATTCTGAAGAACTAACTTTTAATTTAGAAAGGGGTAATTTTTTTTTAAAGAAATACTCCCTACTTAGTAAAAATCTATTTTTCCACTATTCCAATTTCCATACAAAACAAGGTGCTGTAATTAGAACTGAAAGTGTTTCAGCCATTCTCCCGTCCCCTCAGTTTTTAGGACTGTAAAATGATGTTCTTGATACTATCTAAACCACCCTTCACAACTTCCACCTTCCCTCCCTCACCTTTGGGTGAAACCCAATATCCACGCTTGAAACAAACATGCAGTTGTAGGCAACTCAAGTGCCACTAGTATTCACAACTGAAAAAAAAGCAGATGTCTTCAAGAGTATTTTTTGTTAGACTGCCCTTTCACCCTGAAAGCATTCTCTAACAGCATTCAGAAGTAGAGAATAAAAATAAATACAGTTTAGCAGTGGATTTATACTTAACTTTCTTACTTCCTGGGAGCTAAGTTCTTTTAAACCAAATCTCAATTGGGATTTAGCTTCTATGCATCAACTCTTTTAAGCGATCACTGCTATAATCAAATAATCAACTTTATAAAGTCTGGTGCAAGCAAACAGTTATAGGTAGCTGTCCTTTCCAAACTGGCTGACTATATTTTCTTATAATTTTCTACAAGTCAGCCTACTAAAGGTTTTATTTAGATGAGACTTTTGCTAGTCTTAAAATTAGCATTGGTTCCCTAAATACTTAGTATTAAAGTCTATATCACTTTT
>VZTV01099132.1:5534-16500 GCA_013400875.1 Anhinga rufa
GGTTTTGTTTTTTTTTTTTTTGTTTTTTTCCCCGTCTCAGCTGCTGGCCACCTTGTCTCCCATATGGATGGGGTTATCTTAGAAGAATCTCCCAGAGAATCGCTCCTTAAACCTCCTTTTGTCTTGGGGGTTGAAAAGAGCATTGTTGTGCATGAAAAGGACCTAGACAAAATCCGCACTGTTTCAATTCAGGACTGTTTAATCAGTCCCTAGTGACAATTTTATGGGTTTTAGGCGGTACAATAGTATCTTTTAAAACCTTGTGGCCTTCATGAAAACAAAGGGCTTGAATTTTATGGGCTTACAACTCCAATTAGAACAGTGCCAATGTGTATGGGAGATTATCAAATTTGTATCATAAAACCCCTTTATAATAAATGATTTCTGGAAGCCGGGGAGGGGCGGGGGGAGAAGGGACCCAGACTTCAAGAAATGGACTTTGTCGCACGTAGTTTTAAAAGCGCACATGCTGCTCTCCGTTTTAACTCTTTGCGACCCAGCTATGCAGCAGGAGCAGCCGTGGAAATAGTGTGTCATCGTCACTAGAAACGGAAACAAAGACAACAGGAGAAGATCCCTCCTCCTCCTCAGCCCAAATCTACCCTCCCTCAGCTTGCCGAGGGTTTGGCAGCATCCCACCCGGAAGGCTCCCTCCCTGGCTCCTTGGTTATCTAGGCTGCTCTCCTCTCCTGGAGCCCACACATGGTCATAGGAAGCGTCTGTAAAATAGGAGGTCTTAATTATATTACTGCTTTTACCAGTTACTGGCTGTAGGGGCGATGACTCAGGGTGCCAGGGTGTCCCTTCCCTTCCCTTCCCTTCCCTTCCCTTCCCTTCCCTGCGCCCGGCTGCAGTGATTTCCTCCGGGGAGCGGCTGCGATGTCCCGGGCTGCGGGTTTCTCCGCGCGAAGCGTGCCGCTTGCGAGTGTTGCCTTTTCCCAAGGCCAGGCAATGGGGAAGGTGCCACTCCTGGGCGCCGGCAAAGGCTGAAGTCGCGTCCTTGCAGGCTGAGGGGAGGAAACTGCCACAGGGGCGCAGGGAGGATGATAGAGTCACGTTCAAGTACTGAGAAAAGCAGCCCCCCTAATTTGATACATCCAAGTAGAAAGAAGGAGGTATTAAATAATGAGTCAATTCAGTAGACTATGGAGATTTACAGTAAAAAGAAAAAGTCTTGTGAAGAAGATAAGGTGGGACTGAAAATATTTCTCCTGATAGAAACGAACGAATCCATCTAAACTTTAAGTGTATTCAGCAAAGAAAATCGATTTCTTAATCTAACCAGTGGTTAAGCCTTATCTAGGAGATACATCTTAAGAAATGTCGTTGATAACGGCTTTGAGGCAAAAGAAGCCTTCTGTTACTTTGGCATGAAATCATCTCAGCTGTAGGTTTGTTTGGTTTTGTTTGGTTGGGTTTTTTCCCTCCTCCTCAAAGGGGTGAATGCACACACAATCTCTGCCTTTTCTCCCTTTCTTTCGCCAGACCAGGTCTCACTGTTACTTTCATGCTGCAAACAGGCCTGTGGTTTCACTGAACCTAATGAATAAACATGCCATGATCAAGACCTAAATACCATCTTCAGCTAGTGACAAGCATTGCTAACATCTTCAAACATCTTCCCGGGTGCTTTATTCTTAGTCGGTAAATAAACTATTGACTTTGCAAAGGCCCAGCCCTGTTTCAGTGGGAGCCCCATAGCACATGCTTATTAACTCAGAACTAAGGCATTAAAACAAATTACTAGACTGCCTCCAAAAAATTGACAATGGTTCTGAAAGAGCATATGATCAAGCTTCTTGGCAATAATTTATGAACGAGTTGAATGTGCTCCTGCCAATGCATGTCCATGATTAGTTTTTGGATGTACACACTATACATTTTAAAAATTGCAACAGATTAAAAACATCACCTCCCAAGCAGCTATGCACCAAAATAAGTTCTCTTATCACTGATTTAGGAAAGGCTCCTTGCAGCCTTGCAGTATGCACGTCTGGGTTAATAACCCATCTGTACAGTGATGTTAACTAAGGGTCTGTGGAAACACTTTGGACTTTTCAGACTCTCCTACCTCATAGCACTCCTTAGGAACAAGCCTTCCTCCCCTGGTCAGAGCTCAGCTGATGCTGGCAAGGACAGTGACCTCACGTTGCTTTCAGAAACCAGTGGTGCCCAGCACTTTCCGTGGAGGAGCACAGGTCTGGCTCTCCCTGTACTCAGTGCCCTTCATAAGCCACACTTCACTGATGAAGGTAGTGTCTTACTGAACTCAAATGACTGATAACTGCTGCTTCTTGAGAAGATGACAGCTAGGACACAAGGAATAGCAGTTCCTGAGCCTTTCTAATGGCACTCAGCCCTTTCATCCACAGCCTAGATAGTGCATTTTCCTTTCCCTCAGCTGGTGCTTCCAACCCTTGAGCGTTGGTCCAGTCCCATGCATATTAGCCATCAGGTAGCGCTCTCTTTCTAGAATTCCTGCTGTAATCAAAGAATTGCAAAGCAAAGACTCCACTCCATTTACTTGACATAAGAAAAGAAAAAAATTAGATGAAGGATCAAGTGCTGCCAGCATCAGTAATGACAGAAGGATCCCAGACACCTCACGTAACTTCCAGAAAGCTTCTAACTCATCTTGGTTGAAAGGGAACTTCCTGTGGGAAAGGAGGCAGTGGGTGCAGAGTCGCCCATGTCAGAGAATTTGCTTTAGGCTCCTCAGGCATTGATTTCTACTCAAGTATCACACAGGAGTACAGTAGCTCAGATCAGCAGTAACATTATTAATATGACAAAAAAATCACACACCTACAAGATTTAACAGGCGTAAGACACCTCTGCCTGCCACTAAGCACAGATTACTGGGCTATGAGATCAGGATTACTTTTCATCATATTCAGGCTTACAATTGCATTCTAAACAGCGAAGGCAATCAGCTCTCTAGACTGAGGATGTTGGCAGTTGTGCCAGTTTTCATCCTGTTTTCTCCAGTCCTCTTCTACTTAAAAGAGGTCACAAAGTGTGTTGGAAATGTACCCTACAAAGACAGGTGTCCTGAGCAAAAGTTGAGGCACCTCTCTCCAGACCAGAGCTATTCCTTTCTTTATATTCAGGACCAAGATGGAGAATGAGTCCATTTCAGACATCCATAGGTCTCAGGCTGCCTTCCCAAACAAAAGGAGACCAAACCATTTAGAGACGATGTCATGTTAGTTACTTCTCCATAAGCCTTTGCTCCATCTAATGCTTAAACTTGCGAGTTTAAGAGTGGATACCCTCTTAAGCATCTGACAGAACTTGGCTCAGAGTGAGGAATACTTTAAAAGAGAAAAGGAACAGAGAGAAACAGGAAAAAGATGTAGACAAACCAGTAACAACAATGAAAAGAGTAAATCTCCTCACCAGTTCTGGAGCCCAGAGGGTGTATTTCCACAGGACTGTCCACACTGCTTTCCAGCAGTCAGTCGAATTCCTCAGGGACATCTGATATGCAGGACAGTCCTGGTCATTAGTTCACATGTCCCTGAGGACAAAATTGATTTCTTGACATTCCCAACAACCACAATATTTTGCTTTGCAGTATTAGTAGGCTGGAAGCATCAGACTTTGCATGCTGGGAATGCAGTTTTCCTCTTCTTTCCTTATCTTCTTGTAGGTGGATGGGAGATTTGGTGCTAAGTTAATGACCGTATGATATTAAACACTAGTAATGATTTTACTAAATCATAAATATAGGTACTTAAAAATATATAGAAAATACCAATCTGGAGAGAAAGAAATCCTTATCTTTTATAAAATAGATTGACATATAATTACATATGAGTTATGTAGTAAAATTTCAGTATATTGGTGCTATGTTGGGGTGTTTGCATGCCTTACCCCATACATGTTACATGTATTTAAGTAAATTGTGTCTTTCTTTAGCGGTGATAAAAGGGCAATTGAGAAGAAAATATACTACTGATATTTCTCCATAACTGAATACTGTGGAAAAAGACTGAAGACCATCGTCATCTGTTGTATCTCTGCTCAGACATGTGACCATTTATGGTAACTGCTGTTTTCATAAAACCTGTCCAGAGACTTCTACTTCTTTCTTCTACAGCCATTCTTCAAGCTTTGTATCCTGTCTTGGATATCTTCTACACCTATCCCATATGCTTCTGACTTTCCAACATTGCCAGACAAAGTAAACTTCCCTGGAAAGGCTGCAACCCAGTACGGAAAGGTGCCCAATAGCTATTATGGTGTTTTTCTGGAAGCTATTGAGTTGCCTCTTTTTGGTGTTTGTGTGTGTTCATGTAGAGCTCCTAATTGGACACATCTGCTCTCTGTAAAGTACAGTATCATCTGTGATGATTGCTTTGCCATCACACCTCAGAAAATGCATCTGCTGCTGCTAGCTGGGAACTGGTTGGGGGCTCCTCCAGGTCTCTTCCATTTCCCAGCTGCTTTCAGAGAGCACTGTGTTACCAAACATCCTTCTGTGCTATTTGCACATAGTTACAAGACAGACATGGCTGCTTTTACTTAGCTCTCCCCTTTCCTTCCTCTGCATTGGCCTCAGGATGCCATGCAGATGTTATTGTTTCTGTCTTCAGTGTTGAAGTTCTGCCTTCACCACCACAGGTATTTCCTCTGTGCCTGGTTCACCTGCCTTCTACTGAAGGTTGAGATTGTGTTAATATTCTTCCCTTGCTCATCATTTCTTTTTAAACCAGTAATTCAGCACTCCATTTTCTTCACTCATGTCTAATATAACAGTCTTGAGGAACTAATTTTACCACTGAGTAATCTTCAAACCCAGTTATCCAACCAGTTTTCACAGTAACAATGTGTGTCTATTAACATTTGTCTATTCAAATTTGGCTACTGATAATTAACTTTATCTGTGCTTCAAAGTAGCCTAGAGTTTATTATTGTTTTCTGCTTTGAGTACTTTAGTTTTAAATATGTCTTTGGCAACAGAGTTTAATTTTGGGCACACTGAAATTTGAAGCCGCTACAGGAGTACTGTTCTGGTGTCTGCATTTTAAGAAAGATGTTAAAGTACTCAAGAGCCATCATGCAAGAGCTGCTGGAAAGGTGAAAGCTTGGCAATTGTCCTGTGGAGTGAAGGTTGGGTTAGGTGTCCTGTCTATTCTAGCTTATCGAAGACACTGAAGAAGTGACCTAAGTTAAAACTCTCACACAGTAAAGACAAATTTGGTCATAAAAGTATCTTCAGTTTAGCTGCAAAGTTTAATGACGTCCAACAGTTAGATAAAACCTAGTTCAAAATCTGGCCTGACTCCTGATCAGTGAGAATAATTAGCTATTTTTACCACAACTTGGTGGCAAATTCCCTGACTCTGAAAATTTTTAGTGGGATATTTAAACAAAAAAATTTCTAGTTTAATCACAGATGTTGGCCTTGTGTTGAGAATTAATTCCAGGGATCCCCATGGCTCATATTGTATTAGAGATGACAGAGCTTGATCAGAACAAGCCCTTTTGGCCTTAAAATCTGCACATCTACGTTTGCTACCCTGGTGGACTTCAGGTGCCAGAACAGCCTCTGTTATCAACCCATGTAAATTATCAGCACCCTTAGGCTACTTTAATTTCAGCTGATCATGAAAGAGCCCAATCAACCAGTATCATGGAGGTGGTTTTGAACTACACCAGATATAGCTGGAAAGCTCTTCAATGCTATGACTGCATGTCCCAGCTCATAGGAAAATGGCTTGTCTAGAAGAGTTGCTGAATTTGGGGTAGATGCAGCTGCGGGCGTAGTGGTGGGGCTGAACGACAGCATGGGCTCTTCTTGGTTGCATGGTGTAGCCCCACAGCCCACACTGCTAATGGCAGGTACCGGCTCTCCTGGGCTTCTTGATAAATCTGTGCCTGGCTACACACAACCCTCTCTATGTCTCTGTTTCTAGCCACACCCACCTTTCAGTTTGCAGACATCCTAGGGCAGCGATGGTACAAAAAGGCCAGATGTCTACCCCTCTCTGCAGTACCTTCTCCCCTCTGCTATGGCAGCATGAAGATCACCAAGGTTGTCTTAGGTCTCCTTTTGGTCACTATCCTTTCTCCCTCTGGCACTGGCTTCACAGGAAATGGGGGCTGCTGAGGACACCGTCGGACATCTTCCCAAGGGCACCTTCTAACAGCTGGGAAAAAGAGCTGAAAAATCAGGAGGCTGAGGAAATGTGTGTGTGTCTCTCTCTGTTGCTTTTTCTTTCCTCTTCTCTTGCTCTCTCTCTCCACCATCAGGCTATGCCTACTATAGAATCAGGGCAGTAGCTGCTCCTAACAGCCTCACTTTGCATTTTTTGCTATTGTCACTGTACCAGCCAATCATGTAAAAAATGATATATTGACTTGGCAGGTGCTTCTGTTTTGAACATGATTAAATAACTTTTTATTGTCATCTTCAAAGCATTTTTATGGTCATTTACTGAGTGAAAGGGGCTCTGATTTTGTGAGCATCTGCCAGAATATGTTTGATCCTGTCATCATTTCTTCAGAAAATCATGCGCCTGTAGCTAGAGTGCAAGATACGGTAAGTGCATGAATTGTCCATTGCACTCTGCACTTACAACACTGCCTTCATTGTCAATGATAACAACAGCAGGGGAGAGATCTTGGGAGTTAAGCTACCTGCTGTTTTCTCCTTAATGTTTGAGCTCTTGGATGCTGTATGAATCTCAGAGATGCAAAGAGCAGCTTCTTTGTTGATGCCCTATTTTATTGGTTATTTAAACATGGTATGCTGTTTGTAATTAGAGGTGACTAGAAAGGAGGATTTCCATTTCACAGGAGATGCTGGGTGTTTTGTTGTATATCAGCATGGCAGTATTACAGCATTGATGGACACCTGGGCCATGCTCTGTTGCTGCCCATGGAGCTGCTCTGCAGACCTCCACTGGGGACCCAATTTTAAGTTCCCATCGTGTTCCCACATATTGAGCAGAATTCACATGTACCTCTCAAATGTCCCAGTTCCACTGCATCAGCACTTTCCTGTGGAAAACCAGTTAGAGCACTCCTTGTCAGCATTATCTATCTATGCAACAGCCTTCATTGACCTTCATCTGGGCTTACAGTCCCTGTGCACATCAAAATAGAAGTACTTCTTGCTAGCTGAGTTAGGCTAGTAATATTTTGTGGATGAAGCAAAGAGAGTTACAAGTAGCACATCTTTGTTTAAATTTAGCAGTAACCAGCTGGCCACATTCTGTAGGAAGCAGGAAGGGAGGATTCATCGGGAGGGAGGGATCTGATGGAAAATCAAGCAGAGGCTATAAAAACATTTCTTTAAAATGGCAGCATAATGAAAAAGGGATGCCAAGCAAAGAGCTTACTGATCATCTGTGTATCACTCTTATACTCCAGCTAGCTCAGCCCTCGGTTCGGAGGGGGCATGCAGGTGTTAGGAAGGATTGCTTCCCACACATGGTATTTTCTGCAGGATTCTTTTCAACAGACAAAACTTATTTGTACTCACTACCACCCTCTGAGACAGGCTGTTAAAATGAAAGGTGAAAAAGGCAAAAAGTTGAAGAGTATGAGAGTGCAGTATTCCTGCAAACAACCAAAATGAGTGTGACAGCAGAGGCTTGACTCTCAGAGGAAACCTATGGACTAACTGGTTTCATCTTTCCCTCATTTTCATATCCTTGTGTCCCTCAGGACTGCTATTTCTCAACCATTGTTCTGCCATCTGTGTTTCTTTTGATGCTGGCTGTGCCACAGCTGCCCTCCTCACCTCTGACAGCCATTACCTTTCCTTTTACAAAATTATCAATAAAGAAATGAAGTTCATATAAAATCAGTTTTCATGTAACAATTTGAAAGACAAAAGAGGCAGTTAATAGTAATGGCATTTGATATTGCAACACATCAGGAAGGCAAAACTATTTGCTTCCAGTACTTCTTTCTTTCTGTTGGGAATGTCAAAGGAAGGAGACTGTAGGACATATCTAACACTCCCATGAATATCTCTAATGAAGGAATAATTCTGGCTGTATTAATGTGTTTATGCTTATAAGCCTATGCCACATTTTCAAGACCATGCCACACAAGTACTAAAAATCAGCAAGTCAGATCTCAAAAATCATGAGGCCAGTGTAAAGAACTGTGAGATTTAAAAAGAAAGGGATAACAATTTTTGCCTCCCAGTTTCTTTTTGAAGAACAATTTTGTTACATTTTAAATAGTTTTGAATCTATTTTCTCTTTCAAAAGAGCTTGTTAAGCTCAATGAGAACTAAAATGGCATGTGTTTGTACATGCCATCACTTCATCATTTGACTTCAAGAGCTGGGCCACCGAAACAGTGGCAGTCCTGTGAAAATCAGGAGAGTTGATGAATTCTGCATTTTCAAAGGCAGGCTCACCCTGCTGTAAAATAATTTATCCCTCTTGTGGTTAGCTGTGGTCGAAAGGTCCCTTCAGTCCTAGCCCTACCTTTAAAAATGTCATGAGCCAGCTCTTCAGATAGTGTTTGTCACGATAGCTCTAGGAACATCTCTATTTCCAGCTGAGGATCTGACCTGATTAATTTAATCACCTGACATTGATACATACATATCATATGTTCTCTCACCTTCACATTTACACAGTTCTAGTCCACAGTCTTTGGCTAGCCTACTATCTTTAGTACTCATAACAACCCCTTTACAGCATATGCATGCCAAATTAAGAACTGAGCTTTTGAAACAGTGACTCCCCATCCACTATTTTCCTCCAAAACCCAGTTTAAGCATATTGACCCTCTGGGTCATTTGGAATAGACTCCATGATGTTGCAGGCAACCCACACCATAAATGTGGAAAGATTCACAGGACTTCCATTGTGCACCTTTCTCAGGCCAAAAGCCACGTGGTATTCCCCAGACCCCGTAACACCTAGCACCCTAGGACACTTGTACATTATAACAAGTGTTAGACTTACATTAACAGCTAATGCCCTACTGTAAAAAAGAAGGAAATCAAGGGAGAGAGAAAAATGAAAGAGAGAAAGAACAAGAGAACATGCACATGGAAAGGGACAAAGCAAGAGTAGATTGTCATGGGGTAGCTATATACAGCTCTTGGGAGATCTGGAGTATCAGATGTGACCCCTACAGGGACAGGTGATGTGCAAGTGAACTGGCTGGAACAGCACAAGAAATGCAACCACTGACTGTGTGATATTGTGTGCTCTGTAACTGTGAGGCAGTGCCACGGTACTAGCACCCTTCAAACGTGTCCCCTCGACCCAGTCCTCTGCTGTGCTGCTGAGAAGGGCGGTCTGGACACCGTGTCCACAGTCCACCCACTGGAGCTGGTTGGGAAGCCATTTTTCTCATGAAAGCTGAAGATGATGGAGACATTTACCCTGGCCTCCCAGGGTACGATGCCTCCTGTGCTTGCTAGCTCACAGGACTATCCCAAACAGGTTTCCTCTTTCTTTTCTGGTCACCTTCCTGGGTGTCTTTGGCTATTTCATCTGACTTTATGAAGCCAGAGCAGTATATATAGGGCAGGTTGTGTGGAGGAAGAGTCTGACTCAGAATATTTGTGGGGACTTCTTTCTTAACTGTTAAATATTGTACAGAGTAGAAGCATTGGGGTTTTTCTACCTTGCTAATCAGGAAAGAGGTAGATCTTAGCAATGAGACAATTATGAAAATCAGGAAGCAATTTAATTGTCTGAAAACAGCTTAATTAGAAAGAATATAATTTTCTTAAATGATAGTAATCATTTTCCTGGGGATTAAAGGATAGCAGATCTTAACTTCAAGGAAAATACTTTTGCTATCAGAAACCAAATGACTGAAAGGAAAATGGAAATAAATAAGTCCATCTTCCACTGAGAACCTTTTTCTTTTTTTGTTTACTATGTAGATATACCATCAGTATTTATCTACAGCACCATAGCATCTAAGCCCCTCAGCAGGAGAGGGGCTCCACATTGCAGTAGCAACTGTCTAAATAGATGGCAATATACCGTCAGAGCCTCCCTCACAGGCCAAAAAAGGGGAAAAAATAGTACAGTAAGAAAGTTAAATGCGCTGAGCTGTCCTTGACTGCTTAAAAATACCTAAACCTATTGGGTTTATTTGAATAATAAATATTAGTTTTCAGGGACAGAGCAGTGGAAGCGTATACAATATGTCCACATAGGGGTGAGGCATGCATTGTAGATAGATTAACCAAGGATGAATTGTTGCTGGACACTTCACACTTCAGAAAACTAGCCCTTGACACCATTAGGGGTGTACTTGGAAGCCTAAGTATACAGTCTAAAAACATTGACCTGTAGTTTTAGAGTGATAGTTAAGGCCTTTCTCATTCAGGGAAATGCTTAAGCATCTGTTTAATTTAAAGTTAATGGTCTGCCTCATGCTTATCCAGAGGCTGTTTCCTAGGGGAGATAAATAATAAGTGCTACATATGCAAATATATTTAAATGCCTTTTTATTTGCAAAGTCAAACCTTCAAAAGCCATGGCATTCCAGAAATGAGGTAGCCCCTTGGGTTTATTTACTCTGACATATTCTTTAATCAACTGATCACATCGAATTTCTGTTATGAGATCTCTGCTTCATTCAGCACACAGCATGGCTGGAGTTCCTTTAAAAGGCAATTGCTTCATGTTTTGTATTTTTCCTGCTCTTCACATAATTCTTCCCAGTAAAAACATGCACAGATGGCAGAAAACCTTTTCTATTTCCTGTCAATAACATGATGGCAAGATGGCTGAGCTAATCTATCAGTTTGTTGCTGATGGAAGGTCCATCCTATTCCCTTCTCTCTTCCCATCTCTGGCATCCCAAGTGTAAGGCAGAATGTGAATGGAAAAGGCAACCATAAAGAGCAGCCCGTGTCACTTTAAAAGATGGGCCTTAAAAAATGCATTTGAATGCTGTCACAGGGAAGTGGTATATTGAGGACTGAAAAATACTGGTCCTACGGAAGTGTCATGGTTTAACCCCA
>VZTV01099133.1:0-35667 GCA_013400875.1 Anhinga rufa
CTTATTTGCATAGCCTTCCTTTGGCTTGTTTGTAGTCTCTGATTAACACTGGCGTCTATATAAACCCATTTGCAAAACTGATACTAAGAGAGAAGGGAGACACAGACCCTGAGACGTCAGAACTGGAACTAATGTGGACACCCAGCCACCGTCCATCCCTAGTGGGAGAGTAAGCCCAAACTCTGGGGAATGTGAAGAATGGAAGCTGGTGACTTCTGGCACCAAGAGGAAGGCTCCTGCTCCACCTAAAGGCTTGCAACTGCAAAGCAGGTTCCCTGCCGTCAAAGCTGAAGAGAAGCCAGATGTGCTCACAAGCAAAGCGTCTGGGCCAGCTCACCCTGAGCCATGTGGCAGCTATATCTTTTCTTTACAATTTTCAGGAAACTATATAAAAGTAGAGGAGGCTAAAATTAAGTCATAGGGTACTGTAGGAAGCAGTGTTCTGTGCTGTCCAGAAAGCGGAGTCCAGCATTGAAGCTGATCCATTTTGTACAAAATAGGGCACAAATTGGAAGCATCTTCACTGTAAGAATACAGGCTACTCTGGAATCTGTGTGGTTTTTTGTTCTTTTGATCTTTGCTCCAATTACTTTCTAATAAAATAATTACTGGGCTAGGGAGGAAGTAGAGGACGTTTCATTCCACAGACTATAGGTTTGGACAACAGTTGGGATAGGAGATGCTTTGCCTTTCCGTAGCAGAGGGATTTTAATCCTGCTTTCCCAATTCTTCAGTGCCCCACATAGTACAGTTGGCACCACTGCCTCTTTTTGGTTGTTTCCTAAATAAAAACCTGGTTTGATTGACAAGCAAATATTTGCCAAATTATATCATCTTCGTGAAATAGACTGAAGTGTTTTTGATTATTACAAAAAACAAAGCAAAAGAAAAACAGACCAAAAACCAAACCTAAAACTGTTTGCCTTCTAATAATAACAATGAAAAAGTTCACCCAGCTTTGACCTTCAAGATAATCTTTTAAAGGACACTGCCTTTGCGAATTCTGAGCGAGTACGTGACCTCACACAGTAACTCTCACTCAAGACCATGTGGGTGCTTGATGACAACTTCAAACCTAGCATGTGCTGAAAGGGCAGCACAGTATTTCTAATATTTTAGCCATACGGTCTTGAAAGCTGTGGTACTCAGAACTATGAGTAGCTGTGACTGAGATGAACAGTTCTCTTCAAGTTGGTGTGAAAATAAACATTGTACAAAATGATCAGCCCTCAGCTGAGTGGAGGCTGGAAAGTCTGTATTGGTTAAACTCAAATTCAACTGGTGAATTATAAGTAAACATCTCTGTATTGCCTGGGAACTCCTAGACCTTTCAGTTCATGATTATTTTTTTCTGATTATTTATTATAATTTTGTTACATGATTAAAATTCAAGAGGACTAAGAAACATCAGGGTACAGTTTACAAATTACCCAGTACAGAAGTGTAAAATTATTTGTTTCATCTTCTCCATATCGTTTTCATCCACAATTGAGGACTGCATCTGTTTCTCTAACCATTATCCCATGCTACAGATGCAGTAATTGCCAAAGAAGATTATTGAATGCACAAACATTATCTTCATCCATCTTATCAATAAATGTGTTGTGAACCAATTTGATGCAATTACTTAGAGGTCCCCTTTCTACAATACCAGTAGATCACTTTGATGTGCAAATTAATAATACTTTAAAATACCTGTGGAAAAAAAGAAAATCAAACCTTATTTTCAGCAAAAGAATATTCTCTAGATATTCATTAAAGAGAAGGCTGATAGTTTAACTTAAAAAAAAAAAAGCAGCAGTAGAAAATATTTCATATAAATTACGTGGAATCAGGACTTAAATCTTGGATACGAATAAGCCCCCTCTCTAGCTATGGCCAAACACTATTGTGCCTACCCCCATATTAGATGTTGCTAGAGTTAATAGTAGGTTTTTGTTTCTTATTACAAAATGATCACTACTACTGTGGTGGCTAAACATATGAAATTGTAAACAAGAACAGACCTTTTGTGTATCATTCCTTTCCATATCCTTATATCATGTTCAGTCTTATTTTTCTTTTCTATCAGTTAAATGCTGACTGTTGATTTATTCCATTTTGGAAGACGAGGCTATAAAAGATTTTCGACTCTTTTGAATTGAATTGAGGTATGAGGAGTGGGTAACTCTAAATGAAGTTGAAGTTTGTAGTAGGTCATAATGACAGCTTTCTGACTGCTTCCTTTTATTTAGTGTTGGCTTATTTACTCAGGCTCAGAAACTCATAAACATTGTAAATAGACATGTAAATTTAATGAACTACTTTTCTACGCTGTTATGGGTCAGCTTCCTTTGGTATATTTTAAAAACTGCAATTTCATATATTTATTTGATCTTCTTCCTGTACTGATGTCACAGATAACTAGGATATTTGAGGTACCTGCTGTTGTTGCTACTTAAGTACTGCAGTTATGTGATTTAACATGTTTTGAAAGGGCACATGTTGAACACTTTTCATGCGAGAATGACTTAGAAGGATTGGAAGTTTCCAGCGGTTCAGAATGTTTGACTCAGCTGCCACGTGCTATTTTCTGGAGCTTAAAAAGACAAGAGGTTCATCAGTTTTGAGGGAAAAATAGGCTGTGGAATTCATATCTGTATTTGTGAGAGACTGGCCAAATTACCACACAGCTGTATAGCCTTCACAAAGGCTGCTGCTCAAGCAGCTACATTGCTGATCTCATCATGCAATTTTTCATCTAAAGAGTAACAGTACATTGGGAGGAACATGAGGAGTTATATATAAAAAGGAGGATACAGTGAGAGAGAAAGTTTGGTCCCACAAACAGCGTGGTGGGACAGCATGGTGGGGAAGAAATAAGACATAGCTTGGTAACAAGGATTCAGAGCAGAAGCATCACATTGTTATTTCCTTTACAGATCAAGTTTTGATACCTAAACCATAGCTTATGAGTAGTAGGTAGTTTATTAGCCTAGTTAGTAGTTTATTATACTGATAGCTGTATAGACATAATTACTATCTTCTTGTGTAAGGGTAGATATTTTGCAATTCTCAACATCTTTCAATATGTATGGAAATCATACCATCCACATGTGCACATCATTCTGTGAGTACCAACTCTGCGTTCATCTGGCAGTCCAGGAAAAGATGTACATGTGCACCTACCCACAGAGACAATCCTGTCTTACCCTACTTAAGTCAGGTAGATGAAACTGCACGTATGTCATACTACATTTCCGTGCACCCTGGTTGTGACATGGAGCTTCCATGGGAAACATCAAAAGCAAATTAGGATAGCTACCCTCCAACAAGCACTGGAATGTATCAGCATTTAGATGAAAATGGATATTTAGTTTAAACTTTGATTTATGCCTTTATTAATCAGAGTCCAAACTCTTGATTCTGTTTCATCTGGTTTGCATTATTCCAGTAGGATGGAACTAATGAAAAAAGTATCTTGAGTTTATTCTCCATAAAGGGAATTTGGAGTTGCATATGGCCATTTTAGGAGTTCTTTCAAGCATTTCTACGTTCCAGCAATCTTCATGCTATCAAAGCCCCTTACGGTTTTAGATAGTTATATGTGTCTCTTTCTTCCTCTCTAATGAAGCTACAATAAGGCACCAAATCTCTCAGAATCATTTTTCTAAGATAAAATACAAATACAGGGATTTTTCTGCACAAAGGTAGGAAATACTACTTTCCTATGCATGGTTTTGATTTAGCGTAACTGCTGACTGAACTGAAACAGCTCTGGGGATTATCCTACATGAATTTCAGGAATGGTTTAGTAGCTCTTGATCTACTGTCAGCTAGCTCTTCTGAAGTTGATGGCAGTAGGAAAAGCAGAAGTCTCATCATGTTTGGAAAAATATGGAAAGTGAAATTAAATTGCTTATTTTTAAAACAGGCCAGAATGGTTAGAGTACAAGGATGTCGTGGTGACTCCCTGTGATGGACCGTCGTGTGTGTTGGAGTTGGGGCTTCTGAATGGCTGCAGTTTCTGTAGACTGTTAAGACATAAATACCTCTTGAAATAGGGCTCAAAAATTATGTTTCTTGCTTTTTCAGTAAGCATGTGAAAATTCCACATCAGGATTGCAGCTATGTGATTCAGTATTTCTGTCATAATCAATGATCTCATCTGAATGTGTTCATTCCCCTTTCCCACACTTCTTAATGTGCACAGAAGAGTTGGGCCTGACTTCTCCAAGCTACCTTAAGCAATTCAAGGTAATCCATCTCTGTTACTCTCTCACTTTGAAAAATGAGGTTCTTTCAAAATCATTAGGTAATGATATTGCTCTAAAAAATCCACATAATATTTTAGCAGCAGGACTCCCCTTGGAAGTGGTTTATTAAGTGTGGAAATATAAGATTTGAAGTGACCATCGTTTATAATATTGCAGGTAAATGCTACTTCCACTCGCCCCACGAAAATTATTTCTCATAGAAGCTTCTAAATTACTTTCAAATAGTGTAGGCTCAGAGAAATATTTTAGTGTGTTTGCATCTTTGCTTTTGAATCTCCTAACTGTATACATCTGTGAATTATGTACATTTGTTTTTCTTATCCCAATGTAATAAACTGTATAGATAAAATTAATAAATTTTATTGTGCTACAATATGCTATACAACACAAAACCAAAGACCAAAACAAATTAGATCTCAACATAAATAAATACTTTAGGATTTTTCAGGAAGCTATAAAAGATATATAGGATTGGTTTCTTTAGCATTGATGAGAATCTGTAATATAAGTTTCTTGAGCCAGTATTTCTCTAATATACAATTGCAAGAGATAGAGATAACACTGACCACACAGAGAATGAATGAATTTGTGGACTTCTTGAAATTTGGAAAGTAATACTTTCATTTGGTTTTTCCCGTCCTCTCTCTGCCCGTTTTAGCATTCTCCTTTTCCATTCACCAGGCTCACATAAATTCATGTTGGTTTACCTTTATTAATTATAAAGTTTATATGCACTTCTAAAGGGCTTTAGTGTAAAATCAAAACAGGTCCTCTAGTAATCATAATTTTGAAATAAATGAAAAACACTTTGACAGGACCATCTTAAAGCACACCATGTAAAGAAGTGAAAATATGGAAAAAGCAATAGCCCAACTTAAGCCTCAGGAAGCTACAGGCAAGAAATAGAATTTAGCTGCAGTAGTTCATTGTGGGAAATCTTTGAAATTTACTGTTTATGACTGTACTGAAAAATTAAAGAGGGTAGTGAAAATATATAACTTAGTGATAAAGTTAAAATAAAACAGCTGATACTATTCCTCTGTAGGACAGTAGCCTTCCCCATGAGTGGAAAATGTTAATGTTTCTTGATGAAAACAAATTTGTGACTTAAATTGAATAGCAAGACACTGTCTAAGTTGGATTGCTGACGTTTAATCTTGTCTCGAATAATGAGACAGATGCCAGAGCAGTCAGACACAAATCATGTGAATGACTGGAATTCCTGCACACTGTAAGAGTAAAGCTGAACGCAGGTCATCAGCCTGGCAGCACTGTTCTGCTGAACCACTGAACCAGACTTGCAAGTGCTTGAAAGTACATGAGTTATCTTCAGTTCCCTCACGATGAAGGAGGAAGGACTTCTTTATTAGTTAGGTGTCCGGTAGGAGGAAGTAAGCTACGACCTATAGTAATTGTTTAAGTAGAAGAGAGCATTAGAGAGATTGTGTGGATGTGCTTATGATGAAAAGAAAAAGAAAGTCTCTGTAGACTTACTATTTTGTGCGAAGTGCCTAGGTCTGGCTTAAGTTAGGACTCTGAGGAAGAAGTGTTAATAGTTATGTGATGTATTTCCACAATCATTATTGCTTAGTCTTAGTTACAACAGGGAGCAGCATCAAGGTCGCTTGAACTTCTGTCCTTAGTCCACAGTGCAAGAAATACAAGGTGAATTTGTGCTCTGGCTAAGCCTCTAATATTATGCGTACCTAAGAGAGAAGTAGCAAGGTGTAAGCAATTTAGAGTTTAAGGAGTTTAAGAATTTAAGAGTTCAAGTGCAGCGGAGAGCTACCTATCAGGGGACTGGAGCATCTCCCTGATGAGGAAAGGCTGAGAGACCTGGGCTTGTTCAGCCTGGAGAAGAGAAGGCTGAGGGGGATCTCCTCAGCGCTTATCAGTATCTGAAGGGCGGGTGTCAGGAGGGTGGGACTAGGCTCTTCTCAGCGGTGCCCGACGACAGCACAAGGGGCAACGGGCACAAGCTGGAACACGGGAAGTTCCACTGAAATCTGAGGAAAAAAACCCCTTTGCTGTGCGGGTGCCAGAGCAGCGGCCCAGGCTGCCCAGAGAGGCTGTGGAGTCTCCTTCCCTGGAGCCATTCCCACCCCGCCTGGACGCGGTCCTGTGCCCCCTGCTCTGGGGGTGCCTGCTCACGCAGGGACTGGACGAGGGGGGCTCCGGAGGTCCCTTCCAACCCCCACCGCTCTGTGATTCAGTGAACCAAGGCTATGTATCAGATATTAACTTACATCATGATATAATTATGAAGTCTGAAGTCTTAAAAGATGCACATACATACAGATACACATGCACACGTGTACACACACGTACATGCACACAAGGGAAAGGAAGAAGGAAGAAAGAAAAGCAATCCTTGTGAGGTAGCTGTTAGATACAAGCAGGTGGATTCTGTATCATACTGGAATGGATAGAGAAAGTAAGCTGACTCTGGCTCCAGACTACAAAGTTTTGTGTGGAGTCATGAGGAATCTTTAATATAAAGAGAACCTCTTGATAGCCCTCCCTGGTATCTGTAAATAATAGATGCGAGTGAAGCGGTGCTTGTTTTGTAAGGCTGAATGTATATCTGTCATTAACAGAGAGCTTACTTTTCTTTTGGAGAAGGCTAAGTTTAAGACAAAAATAGATCCTGCTGCATCTTTTCTGACTACACGTATAACATTGTGGATTTTATTCCATTCTTTAGTATGTCTGAGAACTGTGGAAGTCAGCTTGTTCCTTTCAGCTTGTTCTTAATGTTAGAGTTTTCTGTTTTCTATGATTTTACTGGAAAGAGGCAAAAATCCCAAGAAAAGCCTTCAGAACGTGGAACCTTAATTACTAGTATGTAATCCAGATTTAGAGGACTTCTATCAAGGGTGTAGAAATTCACTTTTTTTAGTACGTATTTTTTACAAAGCTGTGAACCTTGGTTAGTATTAGAAAGTCTGATGAACTAAAATAGATGTCCTCTGCTTTAAAGTTGGATGACTCAGTTGAACCACAGGCCCTTCAGCTTTTCAGTGCTGCATCGGTATGGAGACTCTGACTTTTAAAATGGATGTTAATTGTCAAAATGGAAAGCAGGTAGGTTTGACTTTTTTTTTCATCCAATTGGAACATCCTTCTGCAGTATGCTTTGAGCTTTTATTGAAAATCTGTGAAGGTATTACCCCAATGTTAATAGTTAGTGATTTGGACCACATAGTCAAAGAATTCTGTTATATATTTCTGGGGTCAACTTGCCTCCTTTGACCCATCCCTTGTGTAATAACTGTATACCGCATTTCTACTCCATCCCCTGACAGAAACTGGTAAGATATGGGCAGGCCTTTGGTTTACTCTCACTCACCAAAAAGGTTCTCTCGTAGGGGTTCCTTGCGAGGAAGCAATAGGAAAATTGGGATTCAGAAAAACATCTTCCAGCTGAAACATCCCCAAAGCCAGTCATCCCATATTTGGAATCTCCATTCCTCCAAGCTGTCAAAAACCTAGCTTTCAGTGATTGTGGCCTGGTTTTCAAAGCACAGACTGACTATGTCTCCTGCGAACTACCACAGGAATTGAATGTTCAGCACATCCTAAAGTAGTTCTGGGACTTCTTTCTTGTTTATTTGGATATGTGCCTGAAAAATGCCAGAAGGTGAAGTAAAATTTGTAAGCCAAACACAGAAGAAGTTGGGATGAAAATTCTCACTTTTTTCTTTTCTGTCATTATTTTTCTTAGGCAGCCTTTGAAACTTGGAAAAATAACAATGACATTGTAAGCTCCTACCAGATTTTTAGGGCAAAAAATCATTGCAATTTGGAAGGGACAAGAAAAGAAAAATCGTTACCAAAATTATTCTGGCTCTATGAAAGAGAGAGAGCACACGTGCGAAACTGAATGGATGCATATTCCACCACACGTACTAAGTCTCTTCCAAAGCTTTGTTCATGTTTGAATCTGGCTCTAGTTCTCCCAGCAGATTTGTGATTTGGACCTCACATTTGTAGCACTGGGACAGCCTAAGGCCCTTAGTGAAAGAATAGTTTGGAATCAGATCTCTGAAAAATATTAGGATTGAAAAAGATTAATTACAAATATAGCTTCAGAATATAGAATAGAATGTTTCCTATAGAAAATAGGAAGTGTCACCAGACTGGAAATCTCTCAAGGAAACCTCAACTTACCTATTTTGTTCTGTAGAAATGATTCAGTATTTGTAGTTACATCACAAGGACAATGTGCTTTTGACCAAATTTGTAAGAACAATTTATTTTGAGACACTGAATGAAACCTACTGTGTAGGGGTAGTATAAGTCTATCCAGACCATAATTAAAGGATGTTTCAGATGACTTTAGTGGAATGCTTTAAGGGAAAAGGTAATGTCAAAATGTCAAATAATAAAGATTCAGAACACAGAATTTGGGTACCTTATTGTGGCAGTTTAGGGGAAAAATATTGGGGAGGGGCATTTAGCCAGAGATTTAATTGGGTTTACTGGCAGATAAATGATGTGTAATCCTTTACTCACAATACAATTGGAAACTTTTAGAGTCTGGATTGCAGGGATGTCCTAAATGCTGAATAAAAATGAACAGCGTGCATGGAATATATGTATTTCTGTGTACTTCAGTTTTACGTATCGTGCTTTTATCATGTGGTACAGAACAAACATAATGGTAGCCCCCAAAATTGCAGCTATTTCAAGATGAATATTTCCAATGATGCTAAATTTTTCAAAGACAGTTTTCATAACGTGTAATCCTGGTTTTTGGCTGCAGACTGCTAAATTTTCTAGCACAAATAGCTAATTCTAAAGTGTGCTCTATTTTTTTGCTTTTTATTAAGGTCAAACTCCAGTTCATAAACCAGATTTTATAAATTAAAAACAGGACATCACTTGTATTGTTCTCTGAGGTACCTGGTGCAGATACTAGAAAACAAAAGCTAAACTTTATAGAGTGGTAACTCTAATTTTATCTTACTGATAAGTGCATACATACTCCTCTGGTTCTAAATTGGTTTTGTGTCATAAATTGTTTCCTGAATTCTGCACTGTGTTCATCCTTTAAGAACACTTTAGCCTATAAAAACTGCAAAAGCATATAAAGAGCAACATTCTAGCTGACTGAGATAGCCTAAACCACAGAGAAGTGAGTTAATTCACTTCTCCCTAACAGACAAGCACCTGTAATTTCTCTTCCACTTGTTGATGGTTGGGTGCACCTGTCTGTTGCTGTGTTTCATAATAGTAGCTTTAACTGAAATTGTATTTTGAATTTGCTAATAGCACTCATTGTAATTACTGTGTAATACTTAATTGGAATTCATGTAATTATTATTTTAAACTACTTTACATGTTCTGATTTGAATTTTTAATTTAGAAAACACATAGTCAGATCTTCGATCTGATTCCCTTTGGATCACTGAGGATGGAGCATACATTTTAATGATTCATGTTATTTGTATGCAACAGAATTTTCCTAATTAGACTCCTGAATATATGCTATGCCTTTTTTGTATGCACGCTGTTAATAAAAATATCTAGTTGTGCATATATACAATTTTGTATTATTTATTCTTTATTTCAGAAAAATAAGTATCTTCATATTAAATTTAGAAGTCACTTTACAGAGTTTGAAAGCAAATTGTATCAATAGGATGCTAGGAAGTGATTAAACAGTAGAGTTTAAAGAGGTGTGGATCAACTTTCTACCTAGCTGTGGCCTCTAGATGAGCTCAGAACAGCTGATCTTGTCTTATTCTTTTCCTGTAAAAGTACAGAGGGTGTCATTTGCATCCAAGGCCTGGGGAGGTGTTTCTCTTATGAACGGTTACAGTCCTGGTGTCCTGATAAATTGGCTTCAGCGAGAGTAAGTATTATTCTGAAGCAGGGCCTAAAGTATCACCAGGGTCTTATCTAGTGGCACCAAGCCTGTCCAATGTATAAAGTAATAAGGCAGACACTATTTTAACACAATAATTTGGACAGCCTTACTTTGTTTAGTCCATCACCAAATGTAATAGAAAGGAGTGATACAATTATCTGTAGTCTGTTATTGAAAGGCTAAGTATGTCTCATGAAGAAAATCTCAAAAGATTTTAATTAAGTTAAACTAAAATAAGAGCTCAAGTATAGAAAGTGCCCTAAAGAATCATTAATATCAAAATGAGCTCATAGCATCTTCTAAAATGAAGATTAATGCAAGCAAGTTAATATTTCTTCAGTAAAGAAAATTAAAACAGAATTGTACATTTAACTTTAGAGGTCTTGAATACTTTGCTCTTATCAAGTCCTGTTTTCTTTCTGTCTCTCAAGTAGACCATGAATGAACCAAGTCTTGGTTCTCTAAGAAAACAGTGTCCTTAGTGCTGAGAAACTCACTCGTCCTCTGCTTTTGATACATAGAAAAGAAACTTCATCCTTATAGAAGGACACTGCTGAATCTGGTACCATGGTGTAGGAGACTGAGCTGCCTAGCGTGTGTCTCAAAGGATTGCCTATCTGATCGGGACCCCCCCCGGCTGCCCAATGCCCCCGCCAGGCCATTGTCACAGAGTCCAACAGCGGTGGAGGACGGGGCGCCTCACCGAGGAGAAGGGGCCGAGGCGGGGGCAAGCACCCCCGCCTGCTGGGAGCATGCGGGGGATCCCGCGGGGCCGCCTGCCGCCACGGGACCAGCGCGCCGGGACTGGGAGCCTGCGCGGGAATGCAGCACGTGCCCTCGCCTGAGAAACGACATCCCTGGAGGCCCTATAAAAGGGCTGGCCCACCCAACGGCCGGGGGGACTCCCGCCACTGCAGCACAGAGTATGGACCCCCGGAACACCGCCGGACCCGTGGGGGTGACTGTGCTTGCTACTCTGTCCCGACTGCTGGCTTGATTTCTGCCCGTCGTTCGGTTCTCTCCTATCGCTACTGTTGTTCTCTTTTGTAATAGACGTTGTTTGGGGCCTACAGCGTTGGGCCTCGTTTGTGTCTTAACCTCGCTCTTGGGATCATATCGAACCTCCTCCCCAAGTTGGATGGGGACACATGGGAGGTAGTTTCCTTACAGTAGTTTGTGAATTCCGTTTATTAATCTTAATTCAGGAAAAAAATAGCCTTTCCTATACCCTTCTAGCATCTCAGAGCAGCAAGTAACCTGTTACCACAATCCACTAACTATGTGTATCTCCGTTAGCAATACTGTAATGCCATGGAAAGGAAATCATACTGTGAGAAAATATTAGGATGCTATTTGCAGCAGAACAAGTTTGTAGATCTTTTGTTTATAATTTGGAAAATTTGGTGAGTGCCTGCGGATTGTTAGATGCCAAATGATACATGAGCTCCAGCAGCACTGCATTGCAGTTAATGACCTACTGTTTCAGGGGTTTCAACTCTGAGGTTGGATTTATGTCATGTTGCTTCTCAACGGCTGTGTGCACATGCCTTACAGCATGTGCTTCACGTACAGTTTAAAGGCCAGTGTTAACATTTTCAAATCACAGCATATGCACAGCATGAATCTTTTACTGTATGTGTACCTCATATGCTTGTTGCTGCCCCTTGTCCAGCATTCAGCCCTATGGTTCCTTGCACTTTTTCTTCATCTTTGTTTCTGCTGCTGCTTCCTATACATTTACTCATAAGAACTAAGTTTTTCTTTTTCTTTTTTTTTTTCTCTTAACCTTGATGAATGGCCTATATCTCAATGCCAAAGATCACCTTTTTCTTAACTGAAAATGATTGATAGAGCATGAATAACAATGGAACAGTTTATGTGTCCTGACAACCTCAGCTTTTGCTAGGGCTTCCCTCAAGGGATTGGCAGAAGTGTTATTCTGTGCAGGAATTTGGATACCTATGAATCTAGTAAGAAGCCAGGTGGGATTTTGAAACTCCTACTATATAGTCTGGATATCTTTTGAAAATAGCAAGCCCAGAGTGCTCTGTTGATTTTTTTATCATGGAATACTTTGAGGGACAAATATTCCTTTTTGTTTTGCACAGATGGCATAATTTTGGCAGATGAACTACAGCATTATCAAATACAAGTTCACATAGATTTATTTGTTTTAAATGTTAAGAACTAAGATGAAAGACCATCAATATACTTTGTTCAAAAACATTCATTATTTTTATGTCTGCATATACTTTGATGCACATGCTACATAATTTTATAGTGGTTTAAGAATATTATTACTGTTCTTGCTCTATTATGATTTAAGCATGCTCTTTTTCCTTAGCAAGTTCCCCATACATTTTTATTGTTAAAATGAATGTAACAATAACCTTCTTGAAAGAATGGCTAGATAAATTAGTTACACTTTTAAATATAATGAGCTCTTAAGGCCAGATTTTTGAGTGACATGGCAAGGTTGCTTCACTAAGATCAAGGGACTTATGCCAGATTACACCTACAGAATATCTGAATGAAAGCTTAAGACAGTTGTTTATTAAGATTTGTATATCTAAATTGAGGCAGAGAAGGAAAAAAGAATCAAAAAGTTACTCAAGTAGAACAGATGTCGAAGTGATATTGACTTTCACAGGTTCCTAAGTCATGAAGATGTATGACAGTTTTGCTCATAGATCTGTAGATAGAAATGTGCTGGGCGAAGTTAATGGCTTTGAAAATAAGAGACCGAAGTACAGTAACATCCTTGAAAATGCTGACTTCATAAGTCAATATTTAAATGGGAGCCGGTCTTCCTACTAAATAGCCTTTTAACTTCTTTCTTATCATAGTAGTCCTTAATTAAAATAGTTCAAAGGACTGGGGTCATAAAACTGCATTTGTTTTTATGCTAAAAAGAATTTCTGCACTCAGCAAGACTTAATCAGTTCTCATAACTTAGCAGTTGAGTCAATAGTCCTCTTTTCACTATGGTGAACCACACATTGAGAATGCCATAAGCAATTATTTAATCTTTGTAATTCAGGGTTAGTTCAGGACCACAGTGGTCTAATTAAAAAGTGCTTCAGTGTATCATTGATTTCTTGATATGACAACAAAGTCCTACTTAATTCTGCATTACTTTGAAACCAGTAACGCTGATAGCCAAGCAATCTACATAAACACTGAAGGGTAGAGACAAATGTGAGACAAATGTGTCCATGCATGCAGTTTGCAGAGGCTGAAAGGGAAGGGAAGAATCAAGAAAGATGAGAAGATGGGGAGAAGAATTTTACGCGCAGGGGAAAACAAGGTCTATGATATTGGTTTAATATACTTGTTCAGTCAGTTAATATACTTGTTCAATCTAACTAAATTCTGAAGGAAGGTTTGTTGTTGTTTTCTAAGGTAAGGCTTTGCAAAAAGTATGGCATTGCTAGCATCAGGCATTGGCCTTCAGTGATCTATTCGCTTGTCAAAACATCAACATCACAAATTCATTGCATTGCCTTACGAATGACCTCCTCTTAGCCCTGCTTTCTGTAGTTTAGAGTTTCATTCATTTGTCATGTTGCAATCCTATTTCTGGTTTAATTTTCCACTTCTGTTGAAGACATAAGTCCAAGTAGTAGTGTAAAAGAACTCATAACCTCATTCATAACTGTCATGACCTTTAATTCAGAAGCCATAGCTCCAGAATAGCTGCAGTTAATAGTCTTTTCAAGAAGTCTATTCAGTCTGTGACTAAAAATACATACGGTAATGTTGATTGGGAAATTGAAAAGTCTCGTGGAAACTGAATTGGAAAATAGAATTTTCTTCTTTTTCTAAGAGAAAAAAGAAATCTCAAAATTTTAGTCTTTTATTATTATTATTTAACTTCAGCTGTCCTACTAGCATGCTTCTTGCTCCAATTCTGTTCTGCAGCTTTGTGCTTTATTGTATTTTTACAGTGTATGAAAGCAGTTATGTTATGGCGTCTGGTGTCATGAGATGATGCCGTCTTACTTGTATAATTTTCAGTAAAGAATAAGATGTAAGAAAATTGAATGATAACAACAAGCTAACAGGTGTCAAGCTAATCAGGTGAAATATTTTGCTTTTTAAACATTTGAATTTCTGTAAAATATATTCTCCACACAGAACTGCTGCTTACTTGAATACTCTTGCTCATTCATCACTAAAAAGTTTCCCTAGGAAAAAAAAAAACATTTGACAGTCTCTACCCTACTACCATTAATGAAAAATAAGATGGTATAGCCTATGTCCATTTATATTAAACAGCTGTGAGCAATTGTTATGGGGAGGCTATAAAAATCTCAATCTGATTGTCTTTGCCTTTATGGGCTCTTTGTAATCAGGATACTAGCTCAAGCAGAACAGAACTTTCCTACTTCTTTGGAGTTAAATCTGCACCTGCCTAACTAGAAACCAAAGTAGATATCTTCTGTAGGCTAGAATAAACTCCAAATATTGCATCTTGGAGAATTTCAGAAAGTTGAGTATAAGTATAGGTTGACTTGAAAAGAAAAGTGTAAAACTAAATGAAGAGCTCAAGTCCCCATGTCTTCTCAAAATTCCTCTCTTGGTGTATAGAATTCTATTTACACCCAGACCAGCTCCACTGTCGAAGACATGGCATCTGTCAAAGTCAGTGCTGTCAATATGATGTGCCAGTAAATCCTTTATATTTTTGCATCTTTTCCCACATATCAGGAATTGCTTTGACATGTTGAAACAAACTCCATCAAATCTGTTTTCACAAATTTCGGTTGTGCTCAAATTCTTAGTATACTTCTGCTTCTTGCTTTTTCTATAATAATACATTAAATTCATCATCACATCTACAGTGTTAGAAATTATCCAACTTCTATAAACTAGTTCAGATGGAGCATCTTCTTGTTCACAGCGAATTCAATTGTGCATATATTCCCTCCCTCTCCAATTATTTGAATACCCTTACATAGTTGGACTTCTCGCAGAGAATGATTAATAATGTTTAATAACATCAAATGTTTTAGAATCACCTCTTCTAGAAAGAAAGTTGCCTTCACACAGACTCGCTATATGCTGGAACTTGCTTCTTACAGCAAAAAGTGTAGCTTGGTGCAGCTCATGTAGAGCTGTTTCCCATATTTCCAGAGAATTGATTTGAGGATTTTAACAGTTCCTTTCTTGCTCCCGGCTCACATTGTCAAGCTGCTTAACTCCACAGGACTATGGAGCCTCTTATCATCTCTCAGCCCCAAGGATTCAGACAAAGATCTGCTTCCAGCTTCAGACCATGCTGGGTAACGTAGCAACCCTTCCAGCTGGCTCCTGCCAGAGATGCCTAAAGTCACTGTTACCCTCAGATTCTGCCCTTTCATGGTTCCTTACTGAGCTCTAAAGGAAAAAAAAACCTCATTATTTTGTTGCTAAGTCCATAGTGTTCTAAATTGTACTGACTCTTCGGTCAGAGTTCAGTGAACAAACTGTGTAGGGAATATTTTTTGACTGAGATAAAGTTTTGGGAGACATATTATGTATTACTTGCAATTTTGAAATGTAGCAAGTGCTAGAAAATATGTTTTCTTCAACTGACCCAAGACCATGAAGAACAGAGTAGGCAGCCTGTTGCATGTAAAACACCTTGCCTTGGCTTGATGAAACTGAAGATACATTTAGAGGGCTTTCTTGGTTGTTATTTTCCCTTTTATTTGATAACCCACTGATAATCTTGACCAGTTCTTCAGTTTCAAGAAGAAAGTGGTAGAGAGTCACAAAATGCTGCTAGTGTTGTTAAGCACTGTTGCTTTATATAAAATATAATTCATATGAATAAAAGGCTGAATATCATTAAAATTTTATTTTAATATATATTCAAAGGTTTAGGAAATACCTCTTTCCTTTCAGTTGTTCAAGTTGTTCTGAATCACTGTGATAGCTCTATAAAAATATTTTAGCTTTTTAATATGCAGTAAGTTGAACTGGTTTCAAAAATTAATATATAAATGTACAAGATATTTGAAATGTGTCTCTTGCAACAAAATTCAGAAGTGTTGGGATTTGCTACATTAGTAAGCATTAAAATCAAGGTCATTTTTCTCTTAAGCAGGAAACAAAACTAGTTCCTTAGAAAATATGAGGAACTTTTTGAACCCAGGAAGTTTGTGTTTATATATGAGTATATGTAGAATTCACAGTCTGAAATGTTGTTGGCAGGTGTTGGAGGTTAACCCCAGTAGGCAGCTAAGCATCCACCAGCTACTCGCTCGCTCCCACCTCGTGAAATGGGGGAGAGAATCGGAAGGGCAAAAGTGAGAAAAACTTGTGGCTTGAGATAAAGACAATTCAACAGATAAAGCAAAGCTGCACACACAAGCGAAGAAAAATAAGCAATTAATTCACTCCCTCCCATTGGCAGGCCGATGTTTCCCCATTTCCAGGAAAGCAGGGCTTCCTCATGCATGATGCTTAGTTGGGAAGATAAATGTAGTAACTCTGATCATCCCCTCTTCCTCTCTCTTCCTCCCCCAGCTCTATATGCTGAGCATGGCACCATGCGGTGTGGGACACCCCTGGGGTCAGCTGGGGTCACTGTCCCGGCCGTGTCCCCTCCCAGCCCCTTGTGCCCCCCCAGCCCCTCGCTGCTGGGGTGGGGTGGGGGCAGAAATGCCTCGGCTCTGTGTAAGCCCTGCTCGGCAGGAACCAAACACCCCTGTGTTATCAGCACTGTTTTGGTCACAAATCCAAAACACAGCACCCAGGGGCTGCTATGAAGAAAATTAACTCTGTCCAATCTAAAACAATGTAGCAGGTTTCACTGGATATCAGAGGACTTTCCACAAAGTGTAGAATATTTATGATTCATTTTTCACTACCCATTCTATAAATGAGAATGCCTGGACTAATATTAATGTTTTCTCATTTTATGCTGCGAACCTGGGCTGATGTAGAAATAATGTCTTCCTGTTTGAAAGAATATTCTTGCTAAACCCCCCCAAACACTTTACTAAATGCATTATCATAGTACTCTCATTCCCTTCACCTTCCCTCTCCATATGCTTTTACATATGCATAAGCATAAGTATCTGTTCTCAGATAAATCTCCTTAACTCTAAAAAAAATCCCCAAACTCTACCATAATAAGAACTTGAACAATTTACAAATTGTTTATGGCTTATCTCAGTACTTACATGATGTGGTTGTGACCTATGTTTTAAAAGCAGCAACCTCACCTGTATAACTATATCTAAATGACTCGTGCTTGCTACTTTGCTCTTCAACCAGAGAAAACCGCTGTAGTACGCATCATTAGCCCTAACTAATAGCCACATAGTTTAGATAAGCAATTTGTGATGTTGAACCCCAAAATACTTCTCCTAAATGCAACTGCAGATTGAAAGGATATGGCTTGGAAATGGTTCACAAATTGCATTGTTCAGTATAAAATGCATTTTACCAACCAGGGAAATATTTTGAATTAATTGTGTGAACAAATCACGTGGACATTGTTTTCAAAATTAACTAGTGACTTAAGATGCTATGGGTTTTTAATACTTGACTTGCCACATTTTAGTTTGATTTTTTCAGTCGGCGCCTGGCACTATTTTATGCTGAAGTATCCTGCCAGTTGTTTGAACGCAAACAGCAAAGCATGTGTATCGGTAGCCAGTTGTCAAAATCTCGGAGTCTACCAGTTCACCTCCTTTTCAATCAAGTACATAAGGTGATTTCTAGTTCTGCCTAAGAAATCACAAATACTGTACTTAACTGATGTCACAGGTGACTTCAGTACATGTGAAGTCAGCAAAGTGATTAATGACTCATTAGAAATTAATACATTTCCCAAAAGAATTTGCAGGGATTTGACTGTGAAATTCCTGCTGTACTCCATGGGAGCTACATGACTTAATCCTCATGACCTGCACTTTATAAGTAGCCGTTTGGGAAAATAAGCAACTTAAACAGCTGGAGATGTATACTGTTACAAAGTATTGCATGGCATTACAGCACTCCAGATAAAAATCATTCTTGAAATGACAACATTATTGAGAGAACTTAAACTGGAAACTCAGAATCAAAAAAAGCTATGTTGGTAGTGACTGGCCTGTAGAGGATTCGCGTTCCAAATAAGGAAAACTTTATGGTATTATCCGTGACAAGGCTGAAAGAGGACATGACGAGGTGGGTTTCACCGTGGTATTCACTCACGTACGGTCACTCAGTCTACTCATTCCTTTTAGCAAATGAGCATATTTTAGAAATATGGCATGAAAGTTTCCAGCAGACATAAAAATAAAAAAAAAAGTATTGTGATTGAGGACAAATATGGTAGTGAAGGAATAAGGTGTCTTTGACTTCTAAATCTACACACAGGAATTCACTACAAGCGTAGTTCAGGAAGCGGAAAGGAACACGCACAGCGTGCCGAGAAGGTAAGTCTTTTCTGCAGAAATGCAGTAAAAATCAGCTGTTTCTAAGGTGCGTTGCCAAATGGGTTCTTCATCCTTCTCAGCGAAATATAAAATCTTCATTTATTCCTTCATTTTTTGGTGTGTTCAAACATTCCAGTTCCACTTAGAATCTTTTTTATCCCCTCCTCTACAGTAATTATTTTTGGTGCAAGGGGTGATGTGCAGGATATTTTTCTGTGCCATTAGATGCAAGTGCTTGACTTTTAATCCAAAGAAACAGGTAGTTGTTTTACAGGCTTGCATAGATAGATCTCCTTGAGTCAATTACGTAATATCTTTCTAAATTTCTACCATACTTATATATAAAAGTATATTTGTTGCTTTGAACCGTGCTTGCTTATAGTGGTATTTACTCAGGTAGCATATCCATTGACCTTGTTTATGGCTACGTGAGGGACCAGACTGTTTTACTCTCAGAAAGTAAATGAAAACTACGTGATGCTGAAATTACTTATTTCATATAAACAGCCGAAACAAGATCATTAACCTCATTCCAGCACTGTGACCATACCTTCTTCTCCACACACTGCTCTTTTAATCACACCATTGATCATTCATCATCTCTCATGCCACATTCAAAAACTTTGTCCTTGCCACGAGGGATATACACAAGTTTCTAAATTCTGTCCTTTAGAACATGGAAAGTTGTAGGGAAAAGGGAAGCAGGAATAGGATGAACGTTTTGCAGTTTTCTATCATTGCTTATATGCAACTATGTTTATGACTTAATTCTCCAGATGCTTACCGAAGCCATGACTCTTCACGATCTATATTTTTTTATGTATATGACTTATTACATGAGTACAAACAAGCATTTAGCTACACTTAAATCTGGTGTTCATTTAGCTGTTGTAACAGTGAACTGTAGACGCGCGTTACAATTGACTATGCAAGTATAGCTGCTCTCTCAGGAGAGGAAAGGTACTGTAACACAAAGAGCCTACCACCTTCAGCAATGAGAGTCTTCTCATTGACTTTAATGGACATTAATCAGGCCTGCTGCCAGTGATTGTTTATGTGCATATTTATATTGATGCAGTAAACAGTGGAAGCATTCATTAAGCTTAACAGTAAAAGTGGCTGACCTCTCAGTATCAAAAAGAGTCACATACAAATAGTAAATTAAATCAAGCATTAATCAAAACTGTAAAATAGCCTGCTTAATCCTTGCAGAAACAACACACCCACAACCTTCCCCCAAACCCTTGTCAAACAAATGGTTTTTGCAGCATATCTGGAAGGTCATCAAGTCCTGGGCTATTTCAGGAGCAAGTTCCAGATGGTCTCTAACGTGCTGAATAATGTATGTCTATGTGGGAGTGGGGAGAGAGGGGCTCGAAGGAACTATTATACTGATATGAGTAAATCCATGCATTTTACATTCATATACAACAAGCTAGGTATTATAATTAAAAAAGGTCTTGCATCCTTTGTTTCGAGTGGCAAAAATAACTTGTTTCAAGAATCCTTAGTGACAACATCAATTTCATATCTCACTCAACAACAGTCTACACTCTACAAAACCTTTAGCTTGTGCCTGGACTACATTTGTCTTAGTTACGGGAGCATTAGTATTTTAATGGTATGTGGTCTTCTTAGCTTGACATTCCATGAGCAGTAATCTTCTATCTTGTAATTCTTACAGTGCTATGAATTGAAAATCTAACAGCTATATATGTATTATTATACGAAAGATAATGATATTGTATAATGCAAACAGATATGTTTAAACGGGTTTTGCATGAATTTATTTTAAATGCACAGGACAGAAAGACAGTAAATGCTTTTTGAGCATAATACGTGAAACTCCAACTATCTGTATGCCTCAGACTACATCACCACCTTGAATGAGTTTGTCCTGAGGCTGCCTGTCTGCCCATATTACGTGTAATAGGGAAAAACACTGACCAGATATTAAGCTAAGAACAAAAGCAGACAACCTGAGGCAGTTGTTTACTTTGGTCAGAGGTGAAAATGTGATTTACTAACCAATGGTCCTTTTCAGCATTAGAGCTCTTAGTCCTGTTACATTCTGACCAATGCTATGATGAAAAATGAAGGACATAGAGTAGATATACTTTTGGTGCCTTCATTTCTGCATGCAGGAATATACAGATGGCATTGTATTGACATTAATTATAGAATAAAAATGAAACAAAACTAATCTACAATAATGTTAAATAATAATAACAATGTTAATTATGTCACAGAATGGAAAGCTCCTTTTCCCATTGCCATCTTTTGAGTTCCCTTATGATGACCATAGCTCTAAATCCTGGTGAAATAAATACTGATGGAAATATATACTAAAATAAATAAATAAATACTCTAAATACTGGTGAAATTCTGTTCATGTATAAAGAAACCAAGGATATGAAGGAAATTGCACATAGATAAACCAGTGAATAGTTTTTGTCCGAAGGTAATAATATATCAAAGTACTTTCATTCTGATGGTTTTCAGAATAACTGTTTGAAGTGAATTGTTAGCCTTGGACAAATTCCTGGAGGAGAGAGTGACGTACATGTCACAAAAGAAATCATTGTTATAAGCACAGCTAGTGACAGTGCTCGGTGTCGACAAACAAGTAAGTTGACATAAAGCCTACCATTCAATTACTGGCATAAAGAAATCTCCTCTAAAACAAGATTGAAGGGGTGGCCTATGGCATCTCAAGTTTGAATAATAGAGCAATGGTAAAAAATAGATAATATCAGCAATGCAGCAAGAGAAAAACTTAATTTCTAATCATCATGTGTCTGTTCAGTCGACTAATACAAAATTTACATTTCCTATACATTCAGTGTTCAGTAATTGAATTTTTATAATCTTTTGTACATAAATTAAAATATGTTTCCAGTTTGGCACTATGGCTATTAACTCAAGATACTTAAGATTTCTGAACTCTCCGTTAGAGTTGTCTTCTCCAGGTCTGTCACTGTCCTGAGCTCCAAAGTGCATTGATATCGTTTAGTCAATGAATTTATGCAAAAGACGACACAAATCCATTCACAACAGCAAATTGTTTCCTGGAAAGTTTGGATCACTGAAGTTGATAGGCTATTGACAAAATGTTATCCAGGAGACAATAGAAAACTAAAATAAACAGCATTGTCAAACAGCTCCTATCACTACAGCATACAATAATGTTCAGGCTTAACTTTGGCTGGACAGTGTTTTGAGATATACTTTAGGGTGACTGAAGAAAATCAGGTGTGAGAACTCTGCAAGATCATGTCCTTCAAAGAGAAATCTAATGAAAGAAAAAGGAAACTGAATTTCCCACTGATGACTAGCTACAGGTATTCTTAGGGGAATGTATATGAGTGAATGAGAACTACAGATTTTAATTATATTATGGTCATGATTAAGGGGCATGTGAATTTGGAAGTAGACAGGAGTATGGACATGGTAAATCTTTAATGATCATACACTTCCCAAAGTCTCAAAAGAAGTAAAATATGTACAAGGAATTCTAAAGACTTGGAGAAGGGGAAAATTAAGTCATTAGGCTCAGTCTTTTCTGCGTGACAAAACCTGGTGATTTTCATAGGGTCTTGCCCCTTCCTCTGGGGATTATTCCAACTGGTAGATCTAAGCTTCTACTTTATATATTGATTCTTCTGTTCCAAATATTCAGTTCTAAACACACAGCGTAAGTTATCATGTCAGTAAATAAGTGGCATAACAATATGCAATAAGACTGTTCATGAAAGTAACAGGTGTATGTTTTCTTCATGATTCTGCAAGACTGTTGTCATTTTGAGTTAGTCAAGACAACTCCGACTTTTTAAATAGCTGAACTCCCTGTCCTGGAGAAGTAAAATTACGCTGAGCCACTATGGTTGCTTGCAATGTCAAAGCAGCATGTAACTGTGTTTCCTAGAATGTGAAGTTGTGTTCTGCTTCTGTGTGGGCTAGTGTTACTTATCACCCGCTACCATAGGGATTCTGATGTATATACCTGTGATTTTAAAGTTAATACAAATTTTTAAGTGCTCCCTTTTTTTAACAGGAATTCTGCAGAAGAGGAGGAAGAGGAACTAATGATGTTATTATGCATGAAAGTTCTAATTTAAAAGAGAGATACTTAGTAACAAAGAACCACCAGACCATTAATTCTAGTCATTTGATTGTTTCTGTCCAAAACCAGATTATAAAGTAATGTGCTAGTTAACCTAAAGCAACTCAGAGGAACTTTAGAGAAGCTTATCTGTCATTCAGGTGATTTTCCTGTAGCTTTCTGTCTGCAGTGAATGCCCTTCCTCAGGGTTTAAAAGTTTCTGCTGGGGTTTTTTTTTTTGTTTGGTTGGGTTTTTTTTTAAGTTTAAATGCTCTTATATGAGGAATTAAATGATAAATTTAGGAAAAGAATCTGCGTTTGCTATGTTTCCTGTTTATCATATGGAGAAATTTCATATGTTTTCTATTCTAAGGCTTAATTTCCAGTAAACAAATGTTTTATTCTTCTGAGTCAGGTATGTGAACATGCACCTTGGAACTTAATGTCCAAATCCTCTATGCATTTCTACTGGTACTTTCCTGTACATATTATCTGTGACCTATGCGGAGCTAAAAGAAATAGGACTGTTTCTCATCTAAAACATACTGAAGTTTAACAGTCACTTTTATCAAGAAAAGAGTTTAAGAAGTTGTTAGAAAAAAATATTAAGGTGAACGGTGAGAATTTAAGTCTACCTAATGTAATAGACGATCTGGCCTTGTTTGAACTCCATTGGAGTTTTGTTGTTAAATTTGGCAACATCAAACTTCATAGACTTTAATACGTATTTTTTACTTGAAAACCTTTAAAAGGCACACTGCATTTGATTTATTTCAGCTTTCCTAACATAGCTCAACTTGGGGTGGAGAATGTGGTTCCTGTACATTTAAAATTTTAAAAACGGTTGAACAAGAAATCTTTTTTTAAATAAAAGCAAGCTCAAAGATCCATTTTAAGTCAGCATCCACTCTCAAGACTACTCGCCAACACTGCACAAGAGAATTGTGATGGATTAACTGAGTGCATAACAGATATTGTTTTAGTGCATTAGCCCTGATTTCCTGTTCAAAGTGATTGATTGAGCCTCAGTCAAGACAGTGTCCACAGCAAATATTAAGCAAACTTACCCAGACACAATCAATCACTCTTATCAAAGGATCACCACATTTGGAGTAAAAAAATGCTAAAGCACTACCTGCTTTGCACTGTGTTCATCCAGTTTAAATTATTTTTCTTAAAAGCACAGAAAAACAGATTGCCTTTGTAAAACTATTGTTTGCTTCAATGTATTTCTTCAGGCTGTTCAGCTGTAATGTATAGAGGTGTAATTTGCTTATATTACAGCGTGTTTGCTGTTTTCAAAAAAGACATGGTGAAGGTATCATAAGCTAATTCAAATTTTTAGAGAATAACCTGACAGTAAGACAGGTCATTTGTCTATAAAAACTGACCTTGGTGGTTTCAGCTGTCATTGATTACCACTAGTAACAAGTCTCTGAGGACTGCATTTCTAAAGAATTCTGTTATATTCTGCTGTTATTTTTCTTTATTTATCAATCTACTTTATTTATCAATTTACTTTATTTAACAATTTTTACTTTTTTACAATTACTTACTACAATAACTTACTTTTTTACAATTATTTTACTTTAACAATTTATTTAACAATTACTTAAGCACCTATAAATATTATTTAGGCATATTCAAAATGTCTTATATATTACAGGCATATGCGATTTTATCATTTCGAGGGTATGGAAGATTCAGTTTTTCTTTATAAGTGTTGTGACTGAGCTTTGTGGTGCTCAGTGTTACAGCAGGCTGTTCTTAAGGAAGGTGCTGTTAGTGGCTTCCCGTTCAGATGGGTCTCTGTCCACAAACCTTAACAACGAACCGACACAGCACAGGGTCTTTTGAGCTCTCTCTTGGATGGTGGCGTTAGACTCACAACACACTTAGGAGGATCCTGTTTAATCAACAGAAGAAAAAAAATAATTGTTTTTTTTTTACATAGATAGGAATAAAAGCACCTGCCAAACTAGACTAAAATGGAGAACGAAGAATAATGATCCTACACTATAGGAAAGAAGTGAAGTAGTAAAATTTCATCACTAAAGGTTGTTTTTCTTAAAAGCTAAGAAATCACTTATAAAAATAGTGGAAAAATGGAAAATCAGGATTAAGGAAGTTAGTAGTCAACTACAGAAGAAACTGTGCAGTTAGAATTGCTCTGTGGCCCAGGATGCAGTGGGAACGTCTTCAAATGAATTTAAATTGCAAGCATGGTCAACTAAAACGCTTTTAATTGTTCTTTGGCAGCCATTCAACCCAATTTTTACACTCTGATTGTAGTGCATAGCTGCTTTGGTGTGTGCATGTTAATAATGCAGATATAGCCATCCAAAACCTATTATCTAAATGTATGTGACACCATGTTAAAAAAAAACTACAGGCATAGAAAATATATTTCTATTATACATTCTAAGATCCATCTAGTAAGCAAATCGTTTCCCTTTCCTATGTTTTAATTTTCTTCCTTAGCTTATAAAATGAAAGAGGAATGAGGGAAGTGGAACAGCTGCAGTGAGCAAACTGCAGCGCTCCCCTCCTATCTCCCTCTTCTATCTCCTCTCACAGACATGCTTCCAGCTTCCTCCAGACCACTGTTCACGGAAGGACGTATGATGTCTCCTTCCCCATTCGTCTCTCAGAGAAGCTCTTTCCCCTTTTGTTAGTGGTAGGGGAGTCAATGTAGGAGGAAACAGAAGAAGTAGAAAGTGTCTGTACACACATGGAATATTTCACTGGCCATCTCCGGACATTTTTGCTTTTTATCATGTAAGACACAGGGAGTCAAGCTTGAAGAGTTTATAGCAAAAGTGTATTTTTTGACATATTGTCCAATTTTGACTCATGATAACTATAGAGTCTTTTACATCTAGGCCACTTCACTTTTTTTTACACTAGCTTTTTTTACAATAAATCTCGTGAAGGTCTTTTGGTGTATGAAGTATGACTGAAAGCCATGTTTGATTTTTCTTATGCTTTATCATTTGAAAAATTCAAGCGAGCAGTGGAAGTTGCTTTTTTGCACTACTGATTCAGTTACAGCAACATGTAGTAGATGATTTATGTGATAAAGAGATTTCTTATTAACCTCATTGAGGTCTTTTAAGTTTCTCAGTAATTTTTTTCTCTGCTATATGCTATCCATGCGTATTGGGCTTACGTGGCAAGGTTTTGGTAGCGGAGAGGGGGGTTGTAGGGATGGCTGCCATGAGAAGAGATTGGGAGCTGCCCCCATGTCAAGCAGAGCCAGCTTCAGACGGCTTTAAAACAGACCCACTGCTGCCCGAAGCTGAGCCCATCAGCGATGCTGTTGGCACCTCTGTGATAACATATTTAAGAAAGGGTAAACGATGCTACATGGGTGGTTTACTGTAGTGATTTGTCTGCCTGTGCTTGTACAACCTGTAAACGGAGATTGTGCACGTTATAGTGCCTACACAGGTTTCAGTAATTGTGTCTTTTAGGCTAGGGTTTCTTAAAAATAGACAAACACTGAATTATACCCACAATAAAAAAGAACAGACTTCAAAGTAACGATAATAAAATCTACAGCACATGCCTGTTGTGGCTGTATTCGTTGGTCTGCAGAATGTTATAGTCCAGTTAAGTGGGTTTCTTGCTCTGTGTGTAGTAGTCTTGGATCAAGCCATTCTGTAGCAAGTCATTTAAACTGTACAAGTTTCCTAAATACTCAATGAGGGTTTCTTAAAGAATTTTTAATTAAGATATTTTAGAAATATAAAGAAATATGCTCTGCTAATTTTCTTTACTTAATAGACTAAACCAAGGTAAACCATGAGAGACTGTATAGTCTTTCAAGGAAATGTCCTCATCAGACAGATTAAATTAGGTCATCTTGATAACCTGGTTTGGTGAACCAAATTAGTTTGACATATGATAGTACTTCCCCTGGAGTTTTGGGTTAAAAATAGTGAAATGGTAAAAGAAAGTCTCCAAAAGGGATTTTGCATCTCAGCGGATGTTTTTCCTTTGAACAAAATGATGTTTCATTTTATAATTGAAATACAGTATGCCTTTGAACTTTCAATAGCTAAAGCTATTAAGTAAGAGTATCACATTTCATTTATTATATTACATTTTAAGTTCAGTCCATGCATTTTTAATTCTGTTTATGTCTTGAGAGCTTGCCTCTAGTGGAATAAAACCAATCAGGGATCTAGACCGAGAATTAAAATTTAGGTCCTAATTCACCATTGCCCTGTGGTTCCTTTGTGTTTGCTTGAATAAGTACAAAGGACAAATAAAGTAAATGTAAGGACCCTCTGGAGAATACTGTTATTGTACAGGATCAGATAATGCTTAAATTCTGCCAGGCCCAACTAAGAGTGCCCTTAATGTAAGAAAGCCGCGCTCCACAGTGGCTAAAGATAGGAGGAAGTACATTAGCTCTATGCCAGAACAATGTAGGAGAAAGAATGGCCAAAATAAATGGTTTTACAAAGAATCTGTGTTCATAATATTAAAAAAAAAAAAAAAAGTGAATGAATTGATGGTGAAGATCAGGTCAATGCAAGTTAGCCTTCATGTAAAATAACAGTGGTGACTTTCCTAGCTTTCAGAAGTCTATGAATAAGAAAAAATATAAAATGTGATAGACGTGAGGAGAGGAGGTGTCATGGTACTGGGGAAAAAACTTAGATATGTGTCTCTAAGAAGTTTTGCAAGCAGAAACGTGGTGTGGTGGTTTGACTCCAGCTGGCAGCTAAAGCCCCACCTGGCTGCTCACTCACTCCTGCCCTGTGAAATGGGGGAGAGAATCGGAAGGGCAAAAGTGAGAAAAACTTGTGGCTTGAGATAAAGACAGTTCAACAGATAAAGCGAAGCTGCACACACAAGCAAAGAAAAATAAGCAATTAATTCACTCCCTCCCATTGGCAGGCCGATGTTTCCCCATTTCCAGGAAAGCAGGGCTTCCTCATGCATAATGCCTAGTTGGGAAGACAAACACAGTAACTCCGATCATCTCCCCTTCCTCTCTCTTTTCCCCCAGCTCTATGTGCTGAGCATGGCGCCATGCGGTGTGGGACACCCCTGGGGTCAGCTGGGGTCACTGTCCCGGCCGTGTCCCCTCCCAGCTCCTTGTGCCCCCCCAGCCCCTTGCTGGTGGGGTGGGGTGAGGGGCAGAAATGCCTTGGCTCTGTGTAAGCCCTGCTCNACAGGACTGGCTACGGGTGCTGGAGCGGAGATTCCCCTGCGGGCCCTGGGGAGAGCACGGCGGGGCAGGGGAAAGGTGTGGTTAAAAATGAGCAGCAGAGAGGAGCTGTTATGGACTGACTGTGGTCAGTCCCCATTGCCCATTGCCCATCCTCTGGGGAAGAGGAGATAGAGGAGCCAGGAATGAAGGACTGAAGTTGAGCCTGGGGAAAAAAAGAAGGGTGGGGTGGTGGGAAGGTGTTTTGGCGTTTGTCTTCGTTTTGCACCATCCAAATATATATTTAATTGGCAATAAATTAACTAATTTTCCCCAAGTCAAGTGTGTTTTGCCCATGGCAGTAACTGGTAAAGAATCTCTCTGTCTTAATCTTGACCCATGAGCTTTTCCATCTTATTTTCTGTCTGCTGTTGAGGAGGGGGAGGGAAGAGAGCAGCTGGGTGGGCATCAGGCAGCCAGACAAGGTAAACCCATCAATTCTAGGAACTGAAGATGTCTTCCTCTTGTGCCACGACATGAATACATGCCTACATGGCTGTGTTCATTATTCTTTCACTCCTGGCTTTGCTATGTAATTTTTAGTTTTGCTTCTTTTAAATCAGAAAAAAATAATCTTAAGGTACAACCAGAGCTCAGCTTTGTTAGCAGAACAATTTTCAGCTAAAAGTTTGCAGGCTTTTTAATATTAATTTATTTTCTCTGTCATTAATGTGCTCATAATTATGTCAAAACAAAGACTGAAAAAATTACATGTGTGATTTAATATTCACCTTTTTAAAGGGCATACCTTTTCTGAGTATGGGAGGAGGATTCAGGGCTGAATGTTGAAAATTTACCAATTTTACTGTATTTTTCAACCCTAAGGATAGTTAGACATCCCTGGAATTAGAGTAAGGCTAGATCTTTGAAAATCTGTGTTTATCTTGTTGCATTATGCATTTTTCCAATTACCAGATTGGTCTGGCCAATGTAAAAGGTTGTTTGTTTTTGTTTTTCTAGGAGGGCTTAATTTATTTTGTCTCCTTGTCAGGGAGTCCTTCTAGGTAGACTTGGTTTTAATGTTCATTTTTGCTATTTAGTGATAGGAGGCAGTACATGTGATCGCTATATGGAACAGATGGCAAGTGTGTTAGAGCATGGCTGTATCTCAGGAACAGTCGTCTGATGAGAATCTAAACCATAATGCTATTTAATATCAGGATATCATACTGTATTTCAACGAGTATCTACCTTAGAAATACAGCGAATACTTTGCTCGTGTATTTTTGCTTTCACTTTTTATCTTTGATTGGGGAAAGTACAGGAGATGAGGAAATCTTTTAAGCTTTTCCACTTTGATATGCTCTTTTCATTTCTTCCCCCTTCCCAGGCATCCTTCTGCACTCTTGAGGCTTTATTCTTTTTGTTTGTTTGCTTGTTCCTTCCTACTGGTCCTCTGTGAGCAGAGGGATGGGAGCATTTCTTTAGCTGTTTGTACTCACGTGTCACGCACTTCTTGGGTTAGGTATTCCAGTCTCTCTCCCTTCCTCAGTTCTCGATGTTCTGACATTCAGATGAGTCACCAAATGCATTATTTTTTTGGTTGTTAGATTGATTTCATATGTGAAATTCATTTCAAATGCCTCTTCTGAATATACTTGTCTACTTTCAATTTGCCTGGCATATTGAACAGAACGTGATTAGATGTGTTTATAAAATGACTTATCTTCCAGGCCTGCAATTCAGCCGAAAGTGTGAGATGACTAGGGAATTTGTAGCTTGCAAGCTTCAATTGCTGGAACATACTGAGTCATCAAATATATCTTCCTTTGTAGATGCAAAGCAAGTTTCACCTTAGGTATTTAATTACAGTATGCAGTTGGGTAGTGTGTGGGTGTTAATGTCAGCTGAGTCTCCAGAGTAATATCTAACCAGTCTTGTTTTATCTAACAGACCAGATCTGGGTTCAGAACCCTAAGGTATAACTTGTGTTTGAAACTAGTGTGATAAAGTATGAAATTCCCTGCACAAAACTCAACCTTAAAACACAAAATACTTCCTAAACTTGATATTTGTCTAGAAGTGGCTTCCTTCAAACTGGTTGTAAAAAGTTCAGTTCTGTATATAGGGTTATATTAGAATATCCTCTTGACTGGGTATAATTACAAGAGATTATTCTAACTGTCTTTTTAGGCTTCTTTCCAGTATTACTTTGAAAACCAGTTCTGACTGTATGCTGAAAGCTAAAATAATCAGCTGTTTACAAGCATTTATAGTATGCTTTGACAATAGAAAATAAATGAAAATATTTCAGTACTATAAAAAGTCGTATGTATTATGACAATGGCCATGACCAAATACCTGACGAGCAGATGGATATTATGGTGATTTTCTTTACCATCAGAGTGGGAATGTATTTCTACTGATACATTTACATTTCACTCTTCTTCTCTATTGTTTAGCAATTATATACTATTTCCAGATGAAAATAGTCAACATTTATTCCAGTTTTTGCTCTAAAGTCGTATATAATTTTAAAACTGTATACACAGAGAAGGTAGTCTTCCAAACCCACTAATAATCCTAAAATCGTGCGTGCACAATGAGAAGACTCGTTAGTTCATCTCAGTGAAGGCAAATTAGAGTAACATAGATGCTATGTTTTTCTATGTATTTATTTATGATATAGTATAATTCTATCTAAAGATTCTAAGACTATGTTCTCTGCTTTACTCCCGTATGCTTTACATATGGGAGTGTTATGAGCAAGTCAGTGTAGAACATGCAGTCTATTTGCTGTTATCTTCTATGGAATTTTTGCTGGAGCTCACTTTGAGGAATGTATCATTAAAGCATCTTATCCTTAAAACATACTGTTAAAGCAACAATTCTGATGATGTACCACTGTGATACATCATCTGCACCAGGCTCCTTGCTGCTACATTCCTCAGAGCATAATATTGCAAAAGAAAAATAAAAAAGGAAGAGTACTGCAAAAATGTTGTGTTAGCTTTGAAAAGTTAACACAGTGAATATGTTGTGGTATGTCTTTTGTTGACTCAGGCGCTCAATCTCTCTTCTATATAGTGCCGCTATACTGTCAGAAAATCTGTATGATTATGGTGAAAGAATTATGTCATCAATTATCTTCCCTGCTTTTGGATAAAATCTTACTGATATTTGTAAATATTTGCTTGTTCTTGCAAATATTTTCTTAAAATGTGAATATGATTCAAACAAAAAGCCTGTATGAAAATACAGCCCAAATTTGGCAAAGTTCAGGCGTAGGTTTTATAGCCAAGGCCTTTCTTTAATCAGAACTTGAAACCCATCAGAGGAAAGAAGCCATTAAATCAATTCTAAGTAATCTTGGAAATGAGATAATAGTCCATTAATCTCATCTATATAAGCATAAAATTTTCTGCTGCACTTCATGCCTATACATTTGTAAGAATTTTATCAGTGGAAATGGGACAAGAGCCATAGGATTACTGTAGGGGTGACTTCCTCACACTTTCACGGCAGGCTTTTCTCCAATTTATTTTTTGAATATTTTTTTTTTCTCAGTGAAAATATATAATTCATTTGTGAAACGATGCCAACCAAAACTTGTTACTCGTTCTATATTATATGAGAATTAGTGGGAAGCTTATAAACTATGACTCATAAATCCACGTTGAAAGTTTAAGTGGCAAGTATTAGAGAAAGCTATACTGTGATCTGAGAGGTACAATTCAAGGGGTGGCCTGTTACGGATCAAACCAGTTGGGAACGACTATGAATATATGTTGTTATTTAGATATGGTTGTGCCCTGGCTTTGCTCTACTTTAATCCCTGTATATAGAAACCGCTAGATAATACTCAGAAATTGATTCCTAAAAAAGAAGTAAGTCTTGTTTTGAGAAGTTCCGTTTGTTAGCATACAGCCCCAGCAGACAGCTCCTTCTCTCACCTAGTCTCTCAGTATCAGACTCTCGCCCTCCAAACAACCCAGTTTGCCTGGTCTGGCCAACTAGACAAATCAAAGCATCTATAGATAACAAGGATTTTGTTATCTATCATTTCTAGGAACTGTCAAAGAGAGTGCAGGCTCTTAGAGAAAACATGATTTTGGTTTTCTCCTTCCTCTAGAGGTGTGTCCCACCCCTGTGAGAACTTTTCTATAGGTGACAAAGTGCAGTTGCTGTTGGAATCTACGTGGCCTTAACAACTGGGCTTTCTCCACTCTTCTGAGATGAGGAAGGACGTCCCTTTGCTCCTCATTTTCCTGTGAGTTGTCCTGTGGTTCGTTTCAGTTATACTTTCCCACATTAGAAACATCATCATGCAATCATGGCAGGAAGGTGGAGGCCAAAAAGAATAGCTTCAATATTGTAAAGATTCTTTCCATGTAACACAATCTAGCAGTCTTGATTCACTGAAATAGATGGCAAAATTTCTGTGTCAGTCTTGCAAGACAAGTATTACTTTAAGTGGTGCAAGCCTCACTTTATTAAGCTAACCAGCAGTAGAAGAAAATGAGAACTGAGTACCAGAAAGGTATTTGCCAGTATGACCCTTCTTTCATTTTTGATGAACAACTTCTATTTTCCTCAAATGTATTCATTACTTAAAAACCTGATCTGAATAATTCTGCCTAATCATGCTTGCCATCTATACTGTACGCTAGAAAATCACTGTCTTTAATATTCAGAAATCTTAGAATTTTGATTAGTTTTGCTTATATTCAAAAGTAATCGGTTATCTGAAACATCTTAAAATTGGTTTTTGTTTTGTTTTGAGGGGTACAGTATAGTAGTGTGAACTAGCTGTATTTGAAAGGCTGAATGAAAATTCCAAATTTCAGAGGTTATCAAAGGCATCATCTTCTTGTTGGAAAATCTTAAAGGTAAGAAAACAGGGAATTATGTGTGTCTTGTAATGGCAAGTTCTCTTTTGGTACTGACTTCTGGTCATTTTTTCTACAATAAAATAAAAGACAACACTGTGTTCCAAGTGAAGAACTAAGTGTAGTACCTAAGTGTAGGTACTAAAATGATTGTAACTTCATAATCACTTAAGACAGCTAATGATATAAAGAGTGGTTCAGAATTTTCTTATGGAATTCCACTATGTTGATTATTTGATTTTCATTCTAGAGTAAACATTATAATCTATGACACTTATTTTTCTACAGCAAGATCTATTTGTGACACATACCATACTTTAAATGAGGAAATAACTTGGAGACTTTACTGAAGATTTTTCTTCCTAAGGAAATGAAAAAGCATTATTTACTGATGTTGAGAGTGTACTGTATCACATATGTAGCTAAGCTACCACGGAACTATTAGGGGAGGAATACAGTGCTACAGTTTCTCCATAACATAAAAAACTTACTGGATATATCCTTTCTTAAAAGCTCGGGAAGAATCTAATAGGAGAGATGTTAACTGAAACAAAAAGATATTTTGGGGTCATTTCAGCATGAGGTAGAACACACTAGCTACATGCATATTCTCTTCCATCATGTTTTCTACTGACATTCACAATAAGTTGCTTTTTAAAGCAAATACTAATGAAACAAGACCTACTTCTTTCAATACACATATACTGTGAGCTGGATCCATAAAACACACTTAAGTTTTTCAAATTTATGCATGCTATTATTTTTTTTTATTGTGTTACTAAGGGTAAAGTTACCTTAGTGTCATCAAAATAAGGCGTGACTTAGTCCTTCTCTGTATAAAACACTTTTTTTGGATAGTATGCTATTAAAACTGTGCAGGTGCTTTGGTTTTATTGTAACTATTACCTAACTGAGAATGCAGTAAATGGGAAACTCTAATTTTAAGCATCATTTGATTTTTTTTCTGCTCTCAAAAAGAGATCACTCTAAACTGCAATGTAGACTGTACCCAATTTCTACACTCTGCTGGACCTGCATGCACCAATTTGAGAATTTTGTGTAAAAGGCTTATAGACTGTCATATAAAAGAAAAGCTGTATTTATGTAGCTAGTGATTTCAGAATTGGAAGCAATTTTTATCTACTTTACATGATTCTCACCTGACTGATGATTAAAAGCAGCACAGAGCTCTAGACGGAAGCAGTGGTGTCTATGTATTCCTATAGGTTTTTAAAAATCCTATGTTACTCTGCTGTAAGACAGAAGATATTCTAGTGAATCACCTGGAGTTCCATAGAGCGCAGAAGTGTGCAATATCAGACTTATAACTGTAAAACACTTCACATTGTCACGGTTAATTTTTCTCCAAACACTTGCCACAGCTTCACATAATTTTTGCCTTAAATAAAAATACAGCAATTGCTTGTATATGTGATATTCTCACCCAGAACACTAAAAAATGTATGTGCCTGTAGTCGCTGGGTAAATTACGAGCCTACCTTTGGATCAGAAGCGCTTGCATCATGCATTATGACGCTACATAATTTCAGGCTTAATTAGTTTTCCAAACCTTTCTCTTTTTGGCAGGGAGGAGTGAGTGGGTAAGCAGTGTGTACTGAAGCTGTCTTAGTTTGCAGTGAAAACCCAACTGAGGTGACTCTTTTGTCATTGATTATTGGAGAGGTTTTCTCCAGCTGGATGCCTTCTGCCTGGTCACCATAAATTAGTTTTGTGTCACTGCCTCTAACAACCAAAACACACTGATAGTCTTTAAATGATGGTTTATATGACCTGAGACAAGAGCTAGCCTTATTTTTCTGCTCTATTACTTTCAAAGAATAGTCTTTCTCTTATTAACGTGCTGTAGTAAAATAATATTAAATTCCTTTAAAATTTATAGCGGTTTTGTTTGTTGCATCTCCTGAATGCAAACCTTAACGGAGTTGTAAGCTATTAATGAGCAGATATATGTATATGCATGTCAATAATGTGATCTTTTTTTATTATTTTAGAATGGTTTACAGTTTGATGGTTTTTCAGAACTCTTCTGGCTTGATTTTTCCACAGCTGTATAAATAAGATAGGAATTCTCTGACAGTAGCTGTATAAATAAGATAGGAATTCTCTGACAGTATGATGAAGTTATAAAAACATAAACTGGCTATGAGGGCACAGTCATGGCTGTAAGCAACTAGGTCTACCCTAGCAGGTACAATAGGCAGAATCTTCTCGGACTGGAGTCAAATTTCATGAAGCAAAAAAGGTGGTGAATAACAGTACCTTAGGAATGAACGTTTCTTTTATAATTGGGCATTTTTTCATGTGATTTTCAGGTACAGATCAAAATTTGAAACTCTTTAATAGCAGTTTTTAATACTTGTTGCAAGTTTGTAGTGTTGCCTGTTTCCTTTTCTTTCTAAATAAAAGCTTTCAAAAAAATAAATACTCAAATTCAATTCTACACATAATTGCACTTTTGAAGAGCAGCAAATTCCACTCTTGCGTAAGTGTCTGAGGGGGTTTTATTGTTTGTTACCTTGACACATTGAAGGTGGTTGTCAATCTACTGCTGTAGAAAGGCTAGGAAGAAAACCAAAACTAGTTCCAGTCAGCTCCAAGAGCCCCGCTGCAGGACAAAGCCGAGCCCGTTGGCCAAGCTGGTGGAGCCTTGAAAAGAATCAAGCTTTTCTTGGTGAAGGCCGGGTAGGCATTACAGAACAAACTGCATGTGTTCCCTGAATTAATCTTCTTCCTCAAAGGTTTGTCAGACAGACTGCGTGCTCCTTCAGCTCCAGGACTGCTATGTAGGCTTACTAACCCACTGTAGATGGTTTTTTGGTACTTCTGAGCCTTGTTTGGAAGAGTTTATGAAAACAAAATTCTCCTTATAGTAATGGTAATCATGAGGTTCATGAGGTTTAAATAATTTTACACTGTAGAAATTAAAAATATCTACTAAAGATAACAAAAAAA
>VZTV01099134.1:0-10292 GCA_013400875.1 Anhinga rufa
CTGCTGTTGCTCGCTGATGAGCTTGAAGCAGCATTAGAGACATACATCACATCATGAAAATTTCACTAGTGAAAACTGCAGTGGTATTCCAAATGTCATTTAGGAAGAATAATCCAGGTAAGTCTCTATCATGTGTTTCTGTTGAAGAACAAATCCTTCAAAAACAAACTAGGCAAAGTAAAACTCAAGACCTTCCATTTTTTAAACACTGACAAATAGATCCACTAGTTAGAATAAACTCAACAGAAACTGAAACCATCAGAACTAGATTCTTTAAGAAGCAGAACCTCACTCTACCATTTCTAACCACCATTCCCACTAGGAACATGCTTTCAGGTACACACACGTTGTATACAACACCATTTAAAGATTATACTGTGCTTAAAGCTGTGTTACCACATAACAGGCACACTTGTGCCCCTGAAAAATGCATACTGTTTCATTGTGTCCATCCTAAACAACCTATTTCTCAAGTCCAGTTGTCTCAGCCCTGAGCCATGTGCTGCACTGTCCACGTACCAATAAACTCAGAGAAGGTAATTCTGGTCTATTCTGAGTCAATAGCAAAGCTGACACTGATATAAATTCTTAAATCTATGCTCCTATTTGTCAAGGAGATAATGTTTTAAGATATGTCTGAAAAACAGAAGGATTATTGCAGAAAAAATAATAAATAGAAATTGCAAATCACAATCACATATGTAACAATTGTTTTCCCCTTCTTTTGGGGCACTTCAAATGTAAAGCAAAAACATTAACCCGTATCTTTCATTTATATATGTAATACAATAGCTTTTTACAGATGCTTGAAACCATTTTTTTAACTGATATGCTCACCTATCTTCTAAATTAATATGGAAAACAAGAAATGTACCCTAAATTGCACAGATATTCTTTTTAAAAGGAGTTGGGTTTTTTAACTTTAATTGCTTTTCAATGTTTAGTATTAATAGTGTTAATAGGAAAAGAAAATTAGAAACTCAGATTTTCCATTAAGAACTAACTTACTTCTTCAAGTTAGATAATATCTTTATGCAGGCTATCATGTGCTTGCTATATTTTGGGCTAGCTCCCCCTCTTTTTTTTTAAAAAAAAACAAACAACTTGTAAACCACACAGGTCTATGAGAAAGAAATCCCTTTCATCTCCTCCATACATATGCAGTTCAGAAAGCACGCTCTTTCATCTTAGAGCTCAAAGCAGATTTCTCCAAACTAACCATTCCCTTCAAAGCCCAACCACTTTATTCTTCCTTGGCCACATCAGTAAATCCCAGGTATCATCAGCCCTTCATAATACCAAGATGGCAAGAAGAGGTAAAGAATAGAAAACTGTACTGAGGTTTTGAATTTATATCAGAACAATGCATTGACCGAAAGACCTCCCATTTCATTTCCTGTAGTGTGATTCATTCCTTTGCTTTAAAAAAAAAAAAAAATAAAAGGAAAACATCCCCTCTTTGATATCAATTCATTCCATTTGTCATTCATTCAAGTTGAGAAACAGTATTATATCAACTCTTCCCCAATTTAAAACACAGCTTTAAAAATATACATAGACTTAAATACATATAACCAGTTAAGAGCTTTGAATTCTCTTTTGGGAGTCTTTGGGGAGTTTTTGTTTCATAGAACAGGAAGCTGGTGTCATCTTCAAAGGGAAGCTGGTTTTGCTCTTAACATAAGCAAACACTACTTATATAAGCTAATTATAAAGTCTGACCTTGGTACTTTTACATTCCTGTAGTATTCACTATACAACACTATCTGTACATGAAAATGGAGCAGAAGATACAGGCAACATTATACACATCCTTGCTAATCTATAACTAGTTAGGATAACTAAGAGAGGCTGGAAGTATTACTGGAGTTAAACAGAGCTAAGGAAAAGAATGTAATTATTTTAGGCAATCTTGCACTATCACTTCAATTGCTTACTGGCCTTGAAAAGCATTACTATTTATTTGTTGCAAAACTGCAAATAAAAAACCCAGTAGTTCTGGTACAACAGACTGACCAACATGGGCATCAATAATGCACAACCCTTCCAGTGTCCACAGGGCTTTGGGTGAGCAGAGGGCTTGACTGAATTACAAGCAGAGGAAGACTGTATATGCACACTATGCACCCATAATTATAGTTTCAGGTTAAGGATGACTTGCCTTCTAATGTTCCCTTCCTAACAAGTCTGTAATATATACAATAGCTGACATGCCCTGTAGCAAAGTAAAACTAACTCAGTGGCAAAAGCAGCATAGAACATTACAATGTGGCTTAGTGCATTTCAGTACTAGCTACATTTTTTTTTTAATGGCATAATTTATTATAAAAAAAGATACAGAAACAACAATATTAAAAAAAAAAACCACAGAGAAAAACAAAAACACCCCACCACCAAACCCTTTCTTATAAGGACTGAAGAACTTCATCAAAACCTGGAAGCTAATACTATCCCTAAAGCTTCTCTTCCTGCCCCTTCCCCATCCTGCTGACTGACAGTGCTTCCAGCAGCACATTAGCATATCACGGAGTTAATCAGTGCTGCTTCAGAAGGAAAACGCCACCTAATGAATCCCTAGAGGCATTTTCCTGTGCACCAGGTGCTTTTGCTGCAGGTGTACCAGCCTGGAACAGATTAAGAGTAGCTGTTTAAGTTGTGAAGTCCGACATGCCCCAAGCTATGCAGCGTTAGGAATGATGAATCCAGATGCAGTAATGAACCATGTATTCTCCTCCTTTGAAGACCCTCTGATGCCAGGTTAGACTCTGAAATTAGTGGCAGGTGAATAGCACTGCAAGTAGTTCCACTTTTAAATATGTTCCTACAGAAATTCAATAAACTTGAGTGGCTACTTTTATATGAACTCAGACGATAATTAAATGCTTATAGAACTAATTAACATAGATCTGCCTCCTTGTGTAGGATTATGGTATGGACATTCACATAGCTGACCAACTTATTTCTGAACCAATATCCTTGCCTGCTTTATGGAGCAAGATTACAAGTATATCTCAATTAAAACACAACAGATTTGTAAAAGAAATCAGTTTCAATTACAGCGGGGTGGGGTGAGAGGAGAAAAACAAACAAACAAACAAACATCAAAACAATCCCACTAAACCAAAAAAAACCAACCTTGTAAAATCCCTAAGGAACTTCATAATTTTTCCTGATTTTAATGTCGATATTTCTCTAAACTTTTAAGCCTTCCTCAAATCCAGGAACTTAAGGTTATCATTATGTCTCTTGCTGGAACAATAGCTGCAAATAGCTAATAGAACATATGGTTACTTATGTGTAATGGTAGGCACACCTGGATGATGGAGAAAGCTGCGTTATACACCAAAGGCACATGACTTGCATCTTCAATGGTGCTGATGAAATTCTTCACTAATACAAAGTGAATTAGCTGTAGTGAAGTCTGCAGCAAATTTATGTCACTGATAAGAATGTTTAAAAAAAACCCTAAAAGTGTGTGCAGCAGGAGCTTCTTGTAGGTTGCAATTTCCAAGTGATATCTACGTCTCCCTGGTATTTCATTGTGTTGTGAACAGCAAACCACTTAGCTGCCTTACCCCATAAAGGGAGGGTTGTAATTAAAAGGGAAAAGCCTTCAGAAAGGGTCATTTAAAATGGCTTTTTTCAGGAGTGGAAAATGATCACTTCCACAAATTTCTTTTTCTCTCTCCGCCTAGGCTGCCTGCTCTGGACCTGAGACATCCTGGGAAAGCACTGCACACAACTAGTCAGGGTGCAAAGCAACAAAGGTGTACTTTATGCTCAGTTCATGGGCACTTTCATCAGCCAATAAAGTCTATGGCCTTTTCAAAACAGCCTTCTTCATTTCCAAAATCTCTCTCAAATCCACCTTGTACTCTGGTATTTTAGAGCTATGCTTACTTGTTAAGAGCAGGCAGTACACAAGGAAGGAAAATGGAAGAGAGTCTCTATGTATTTACAAGATAATGATTAAGTCATTTCCAGCCACAAACAAAAAGCACAACTGACTGACATTTTGAAGACTTAATCTGTCTGATGACTTCTTTGGAGAGATGACAGTTTATAATTGAAGATCTGCACCTTAACCTTTTAAGATTTTATTTAAAAGGCTTAGATTATGGCTTTGAAAGCTTAAAACATAATCTTTTAAAATAAAAATTTTAAGGTCAGAAGCAGCTGTTTTTCACAATATTAAACTACAAGATCAGCACTACTTCACTACACTTTGGAGGAACAGAGTGGTAAGCCATATTTTAGCATTCTTTTAACAAGCAATTCTCTTCTATTTTCACTGACACTCAAACATAGCATCTCTAGTGAATTAGGAGGCAGAACAACATCTCTATAATTATAACTAATACATGATAATATTATAACACTAACTTGTGTTATTGCTTATCTCAAGCAGTTTAAGGAACAAATCCATTATTAAACTAGTTTTACTGTGATCAATGTTTCTTCAACATAAATAAGTTCTACTTAAAATTCAAGGTAACATTTCAATTCCCTTTTTGGGAGGCTTCAGAAATCTATTTTAAATGTCATTGAGACAATCACACTGTTTGTAGGTTCTTAGCATTTTGTGCCTTTTAGCCCTTCTCATTTTCTATTCCTTCTGTAGGAGGCTACATACTGATTTGTTTCTTTTACCTTACTGTGGAACTTTCCCTCTTCCCTTCTGGGATCTCTCTCAATAGAGAAACCAGCATGTTTTAGAACTTTCTGCTGAAGTTTCTTCCTTTTTTATTTTCCATTTAACATAACAAGGCATCATTTTGGCAGAAAACAAGTAACTGAGCCCCCAGATTAAGTTACTACTGCAATCATTCATGAATCAATTACATCTATTGCTACAAAAGCAATATATTTTGGTGCTTGAGAGAGAACTTTTTCTCCGAAATAAGTGTTACTATGGTCTGAATCAACTTGGAAAAACAATTTTCAAAAAAATAGCTGAATAATAGCCAGTAAACATGTAAGACAAACCTTATGAAGGAGTTCTAGGCACCTCACATTCTTGTGAATGAGAGAAGACAACACTCGCTTTTAAAAAAAAATAAAAAAGAGAGAAAAGATTTCTATAAAGATAGAAGACATCAGGAGGAAAATTGATATTAGGTATACCATAGAAAAATTTTACTTAAATCAGGAGAGCTTAATTATATCAACAGCATTACGGGAAGGAAATAGTAGAACAATTAGAAGAAAATTTAAATTGTAGTTATTATTCCTGTCTCATGTGGGTAAAAATAATTATTTACAAAAGAGTTACCATGACTAACTAGGAAAAAGTTAAGATCAAGAAATTTCAAATCCCTGGACCTGAATATCTTGGCACCCAGCCAGTATTTCAGCGAACAAAATGGAAGCTACTGTTCTGTTAATGCTTTAATGGTAAACAGGGTGATCCAGATAACTGTAAAACTTAGCAGCCTGACATAAACCACAGACAAATCCAACACAGAAAGAATATGGATATAAGAAAATAACAAATAATTAAAGACTAATGTTATAATTAATGTCAATGAGCATGAATATATGGAATATATATCTTAGGAAAGGGAAAAATGTGATAATTTTTGATGAGAATACAATATTTTTTTTGTTTGTTTATGGAAAATTGATGTGATACAGTTAGACTCCAAGGCAGGCATTGATAACTTGTCACTTCATGTCTTAAATGGCACAACAGGATATTGGAACTGTATTTCATAAGTTAAGTAGATTAAAAGCAGGCAAACGTACAAGTTTCATACATAATTAAGAAAGAGGACCTTTATTAATCTAGTCAGGTTTCCAGAGAGGTTGCTGCATGGATTTGTCCTAGCCCTTCTTTAAACATTTTTGCAAATAACTTGGGCAGGGGGAGGGGAGGATGTCTAAGCCAAAACACTTCTCAAAAGATATAAAGACCAAGACAGAGGGATCAAGTAAGTTATACTGTAATTACTGAAAACTTAGCATCCTTACTCTGATAAACCTCCTCATAAAGCCCTTCAGGCTCTGAAACCAGATCACTGCCAACCAAAAAAAAAACCAACGTGAGTGGCTAAGAGCCAATACATCAGTCTCCCTCAGTGAGATGGTTGCTCCGTCCCTCGGTTAACTGAAAAGATGGGGGACTTTCTTGCAGTTCAAGCAATTCAAGAATGGTTAGCTTGTGTATCTGTTCATAGCTTTTATTACATGGAAGGATTTTTTTCTGATCTCCTTTAGGTAGTACTAGTTTTGCTGAACCAAAAATCATATATATTTAAATATATATTGTACTAGACCTGGCTGGCATGAAGTTAGCTTTATTCATAACAGTCTGTATGGTGCCGTGCTTTGCATTTGTGGCTAAAACTGTGTCGTTCTCACAGTCTGCAGTCCTTCAGGAAACATCTGCTCCACCATGGTCCTCTCCAGGGGCTGCAGGGGAACCCCTGCTCAGGTACCTGGAACACCTCCTCCCTCTCGCCCCTCGGGGCTCCCAGGGCTGTTTCTCACACTTTTCCCCCATTCCCCTCTCTGACTGTCCAGCCTTTTGCCCTTCCTTACCCAGGCTTTCCCCGAGGCGCCGCCATCCACCGTGGCTGCGCCGAGGCAGCCCCGGCCTCTCCTCACAGCGGCCGCCCTGCAGCACCCTACTGCCACGGGCAACAAATACATATATAAAAGGCATATACAATCAAAATTTGTAACAACATGAACAGTGTAAACCAGCAACACAAGAAAAAAGTATTATCCTATTTCACGCTAATAAGTAAAACACCATATAGGCCATATGCATTTCAGTAGCTGACACAAACACTCTCATTACTGAGATCAAGTCTTAGCCCTATGAATTCACAATTACCTAAAAATCAGGAAAATACAGCTAGAACTATTTCTTTTGAAATTCTTCCTCTCAGCTGGATTTGATTTCAGCTGCGCTTTTAATTTGAAGATACTGAAAAATTGTACCCTCTTTGCTTACTCTGTATTAGTTACAATTTAAAAAAATATTTCCTTTCAGTTGTCCGAGCTAAAAAGTCTTTGTGTATTTGATCATATGTCAAGTGTAAGTCATCCTTTCTATATCTTTGGTCATCCTTCCTGCCTTGTCTGAATGATTTTTTTTTTTTTAATTTTTATTCTACTGTAACCTTTTTTATTTTTTAAAGTTTCTGAACAGGAATAGAATTTCTTTTCATATAGATGCCTGACAAATTTACAGAAACCCTTTGCTAGAAGTCAAAACTAAAAAAAAAATAGAGACAAATTCTTGCTCATGTCGTGGTTTAGCCCTGGTCAGCAACCAAGCACCACGCAGACACTCACTCACTCTCCCCACCCCTGTGGGATGGGGGAGAGAATTGGAAGAGTAAAGAACAAGAGAGAGGAACAAAACCCATAAAATCACAAGTGGTGCAACAGCTCACCAGCCACTGACTGACTGATGCTGTCGGTTCCTGAGCTGCGATTGCTGCCTGCCCCGACCAACCCCCCCTGTTGGGAGTGAACTCAGCAGTGGTGAGATGGAAAGTCCTGTCCCCTTAGTGCCAGAAGGATGGTCTGCAATTTAAGGCAGCTCAGCAGGGAAGACACTAGGGGTGATCACTGTCTACCCCTGTCACTGAGGGTGATCATTCCCTACACCTGTGAGGGGTGTGGCTAGCCTGGCTCTTGCCCCTGGAGTGGGCTTACAAAATCAGCTCAGCTAAAGCAGTCTGTGCCTTCCATCCCTGCACCCCCCCCAGTTAATATACTGGGCATAACATCATATGATATGGAATATCCCTCTGGTCAATCTGAATCGGCTCCAGTGAAGAAAATTAACTCTATCCTGGCCAGAACCATGACACATGTATATTGCCATCAACTTAAAAAGCGTAACAGTTGTTTATTATAGAGATTTTTAAAAGGGGAATGTAGGTTTCTTTTAAATATGCATATTACTTCAAAAGTTCTCAGAAAACATGAATTAAACATATGCACAGGAACACCTCTGATTTTTCTTACATGGGTGGTTACATGAAAACCTCAAAGATTAAGTTCTTGAAAAGTAACTTAGGGGAAAAAAAGGAGGAGTTTATTATGAAGGAAGTGGAAAGGGGATAGAAGAGAGCTACTCAAGATCCAGACTTGTGACAGGCTGGAGACTGCCAGGATGGAGAGCACCTTTAGAGAAAAGGACATTAGGGTCCTCATAGGTAGCAAGCTGAGCTTGCAGCCTGCCCTGACAGCAAAGACAACCAACTGCATCCAAGGCTGTATGAACAGGGGCACAACTGGTAGACCTAGTGAAAGAATTATCTCCCACATACTCACACTCTTTAGATCACATCTAGACATGGCATCCAGTTTTGCATCCCCCAGTGCAAGACAGAAAAACTGAAGAAAGATCGGGGAGAGCCACCAAGACAGTTGGGACTGAAGGACTTGTTCTGTGAGGGGAGGCTGAGGGACCAGGGCTTGTTCAGTCAGGGAAGAGATAGCTACAGAGAACCTAACAGCAGTCTCCCAGTGCCTATGGGGTGGTTACTGGGGAGACTGAGCCATGCTCTTACTGTGGTGCATGGTGGTAACACGAGACACAAGGGGTAGATGCTGAAACAAGAGGGGTTCAAAGTAGATAAGGATAAACTTTTTCCCCCATAAGGACAGGTAGGCAGTGGCACAGGTTGCCCAGACAGGCTGCGTAATCTCAGTCCTTGGAGGTTAGACAGCTAGAAAAAGTCCTGAACAACCTTGTCTAACCTCATAGCTGTCCCTGTTTTGAGCAAGAGTTTGGTCTAAAGACCTCCCAGGATCCCTTCAAATCTGACCTGTCCTATAGTTCAACAGAAATATGGTAAGCAACTTAGAAACATGCTCTTTTTATGAGTTTTCTGTGAAAACTGGCAGTTCAATCAGAAAGAAAGTGCATTTACATTTAACCACTGGTGAAAATGATCAAGGTAGCAAGCAGAATATTTTGCTTGCATAACCTAGCAGGCTTAAAATTACCATAGTTCAGCGATAATCAAGAAATGGATTTTTAGTTCTGCAGAAACAGACGAACATTGAGAACAGTCTGTTTCAAATGCAGCGCAACAAAACAGCCCTTCCCCCAACATTCCCCAAGAAGTGAATTTTAAAGAAAAGGGAGAATACCAGACAATCAAAAAGTGTTCTTCACATAAAATTTTAATGTTGACATACATTCATATTTAATAAAATACAGAAATCTGACTGTGATACTTGATTTTTAAAATGTCATTGAAGCTGACATGAAGCTTATTTTGTCCTTTTTTCCACAGAGAATTCTTGATATGATGAAAAGATTCACACTGAACAAACGTGGACCATGCCCCTGAGAGTTTTGCAAGCTCTGCAGCAGCTGCAGTAGTAGGTAGGCACTCAAAGGTAGGTGCCCCATGAAAGCAATTGGAGCGGAAAGCGGCACACGCTCAGTAACCCAACAGCAGAAAGAGTAAAGAAACAGTAACAAAAAACACAATTCCCTTTTCCCTCAAGTTTCAGTGGAGCATCTGAGAGGAACATTCACGTAAACAGTGGGCTAGCAGACTATGTGATTTCAGCCCCCTTGATGTTACTGATACAACCTATAATGTACACAATACTCATGCTGTGCTGCTATTTGAGTATGACAACAGTGATGAGCTGAAGGGCTACACAGCCATCAGTACACAAGGGATATGTCACTGCTATTTATAGGTAGATGTCCGAATACAACTTACATGTATCACTGGGATGATGATAGTGTAACATATTGATTTAACACAGACTCCTCTAGAACTGAGAAGTTTGAACATTGTTTTCCTAGGCTTTTCTTTTTTCAGTAGCATTTTATTTCCTGTTCTAAGGCCCACCCCGTTGTTCTGAGAATTTTCAAATTTTATCCCTGACCCTACTTCCATTCAAATTAAATTTAGTGTCAATATATTCCTAAATTGTTCCAGTAAGCCATTCATAAAGGACAATTTTGATGGAATCTTTGTCTACCTTGGTACTCTATTACCATCTTTCCTTCCCACCTTACCTACAAACATGCCAAAGGAGATTCTCTTAAGGAAACTAAAATCACCATAAAGGCTGCTTACTTGATTTTAAAGTTTTGAAGAGAAAAAGATAAGTTACGAAGTCAGTATTTATCACCAAGAAAAATAACCAGTTTATCACTTCAAATAACCCGTACTTTGAGAATTTAACAGTTGAAGAAATGGAGCAACCAGAAAAGTAAGCCTAGAATCCCGGTGCTGATAGCTTGGAGGAATTAAAAACAAAACTTAAAATAATGAATGTTTAGACAATAATTTAGACATCAA
>VZTV01099140.1:6846-28474 GCA_013400875.1 Anhinga rufa
GCTCTGTCCGGTGGGGAGGCACCGGCTCGGGCCTCAGGCGGCTCGGCCGCAGCGGCTGCAGCACCGTGTCCCTGAAGCGGCGGAAGGCGAAGGCCCGGGCTCAGGGCCTGTCTTTTCTCTCTCCGCAGGTGCCATGACTCGCGAGCGGCCAGTCCGGCAGACGCACGACGGCCGTTCCGAGCGGCCGAAGGAACGAGGAGCAGAGGGTGCAGCTCGCGCGGCTCTGCTGACAGCCGGCTCTGGCCAAGGCTGAAAGATACCCATGGCGGCGTGGGTATTTTACTTTCTAAAGTTATTGACCAATTGTAACCAAACTACTATTCAGAAGCATGTCAGAAAGATAATATTTGAATAAATAAGTTAGGATTTGGCCACCCAAGATTGTACGTGTGCTAGGATAAATCCGAAGTCAAGAATGGGCTAAAACCCTTGTGCCCGGAGGGATCGAGAATTCAGACGGTACAAGTCACATCAAGATTTGATCCCTTCCTCTGGAGAAAGACAATTAACATAAGTGAGCTCTTGGCACCTAGTAGGCACTGAAATACAGAGATGCTGTTGAAGCTTCCATCTTTGAGACAGAAGGGGTAAGATGAGGGCTTGCTCAGCTGAGAGCAGGCCACAGGTGGAGTTGTCATGGCTTAAGGCTCTGGCCATGCACAGATAGGCTTAATGGGTAAGAAAGAGACAAAGCATAGGGGCCCAGGTGAAGTGGGGTTGCGAATGGACCGGCAAGGGAAGGTTTGGGTGCAGAAAGAATCCTTCCCTCAGGGCTTTTTCATCTTGGCCATGGCTTGGGGTCCTTGTATAAGGGTCAGCCCATGGCTATGGTTAGCATTACCTTCATGAGCCACCCTAGTTGCCTATATGGAGTGAAGCTGCGAAGGGAAGTTTAGCCACAAGGACATTTTCCATAACAATTTTTTATTTGAGCCATTTTTATTCAATAATAATAATAATAATAATAATAATAATAATAATAATAATAATAATAATAATAGTAATAATAATAATAATAATATTTTTATTTATTTGAGGTCTTAGGGAAAGGCTCAGCACATGCCTTGGTTTAAGGCTAGGGTTTGAGTTCAGAGGGAGACAAAGCCTCGGGGTCTAAGTGAAGTGGGACTGCAGAGAAGCTGCCAAGGGAAGGTTTTGGCTGCAGAAGGTGGGTTTGAGACAATTTTAGGATTAAAGATGGTTCCTAGGGGTCTAGTTGTGGTGGATCTGCAAAGGGGCTACCTAGGGGACAGTTCGGTTTGCAGAACAATTACCCTCAAAGACTTTCATCAGGGCCATGTTTAGGTTTACCTGAGGTTAAGGCCCTGGGCATGTTTAGGTTGAGGAGAGAGACAGGAGTGGGGCTGCTGAGGGAAGGTCTGGGCTGTAGAGGAATTCTCTGGGGACATTTTTATCTGGGTCACATTTGGGGCTGTCTGGTGTTAAAGCTCTGTGCACTTCTAGCATTAAGGTTTGAAGGGAGACAAAGCCTAGCAATTAGATGAAGCAGGGCTGCCAATGGAAAGTGTGGGCTGCCAAACCAGTTCTCTCCTGACAATTTTTTCATCTGTTGGCATGGGTCTGGGTCATATGGGCTTCAGGGCTACCTGGCCACTTATAGGGTTAGGATTTAAAGAGAGTCAAAGCTGAAGGGTCCTGTTGTGGTGAGGCTGCAAAAGGGCTACCAAAGGCAGGTTTGTGCATCACAAAGAATTATCCCCTGAGAACTTTTCCATCTTGGCCATGGTTTGGGGTCTTTGGCTAAGGTCAGCCCACAGCTAAAACTAGGGCTAGGGTAAGGGGTAGGGTTTATAAATGTTACAAAGTCCCAGTGTGAATTGTTTTGGGGGCGGGGTGTTGATAAGGATTTGAAGTGGGAAGTATTGGGATGAAGAAAGAGTTCTCCCCTGTGAAGGAATTCAGTCCTGAGATCCTAAACAGAGGATGAGTAGTACGACAGATCTTTAGTTTCATGAGAATCCTACCAGTCCCTAGTTATGCAGGACTTTGATTTTCATCTGGAACTTGGCCCTCTTGGCCCTCTTTATATGCTATTTGTTTGGAATCAAAACTTAACTTGCAAGTTTCTGCTCAAGGCAGAAGTTTCATGTCTTACCTGTTGAAGTCAGCGATATGACTCCTGATAGCTGGAGTTCCCCATTTGGCCCATTCAGACAGTGTTCTTCAGACCATTTGACCACTCTTCTCACTGTAATCTATTAATTAACCAATAACATGTCATTCTTCAAAGTTTCTCACGTTTGCCATGGCGCCTACAATAAACATAACTTTATTAAATATGCTTGGTAACAGACGGTGTTTATAGCAGTGTATTAAGCATCAATATTTTTTGTACAGCGAACAGGAGAAAAAAAAGATTTAGAAATGTATTAACCCAAATAAAGTAACTTGTGATGCTGTTTTTCCTTGTCTCCTTTTCCTCTGGTCCTTGGTACAAGGCACCCTGATATTTTGTGTTTGCCTTAATCTAGATACTAAGTCTAACCTTTTTTTTTTTATTTTGGCACAGACTATTCACTCTTAAGGATTTTTCCCCATGTCTTACCTGCATTCACTTGTCAAAATAGATACGTTTCAGTGGGGCACTTGCAATAACCTGATGTTTTACAAATTGCCAACAGCCATCTGACACAAATCTCTGTGTTTTGACATGCTGACAGCTGTTCCATTTTTTTTCAATATGTGCCTTCTTACTTCCTGACCCTGGCTGTGATCTCAGCAAGTTAACAGGTTAGATTCTCTTCTGTCAGAAAAGACCTACAAAGCCTTACTTCTGGTTTTAGTCATTCAAGCAGAGAATCAGACTATTGGTCAAGAGATACTTGATTGAACCAACTGTACAACAAGGAATTTGAGAACTAGCACTTGAGATTCCACCAGATCCCCCAAAATAGAATAGGTTTAGGACCAGTCTTGTGTTTCTGCCTCTTCAAAGAGAAATATTGCTTTAGAATAAAAATGGTATCTTTATTGTAGCAGAACAGTTTGTAACATTAATTTATTGGAACAACAACAAAGAAACTGAAAGACCAGTGAAAGAAATCCATGATCTATAATAGAAACAGAGGCTGAATTCAGCCTCTAAAAACTATAAACAATATTGACTTCTGATGGATAGGAAAGAGACTGGTTTCCAGAAGTCATTAGCAAAGAGGTCTCTGATAAACCAGCTGCAATCTCTCTCATAGAATGGAAATAATTATGCAACGTTAAAGTTCTGGTTGGGTGCTATTTGCAATCTTCTGAAACTTTTAGAGCTGAAGTGCTCCAGGTATAGTTGCTGTCTGAAGGTAAATAGTGCTGGAAAGTTTGGTCAAAGTAGCTCAATGTTCAATAGTTCAAGAAGAAAAAAAAATGAAGGCAAAAGCCCCTATTCCTCTAGTGAAACCTTTGTCTAAGCTTAAAAAATCTGTGGGCTTTTTTCTCTATGTCTTAGCACCTGAGAAGGCCTACGGGAATTGAGACAGGTGTATGTTTTAAATGTGCTTTACCATAGCAAACAGCCTTATGAAAGAGCATGTGATAATACTGCTTTTAAAAATGTTACCTGATTAAGGGTGATTAAAAACATGTACTCATGTACTCATCCTTTCCCTACTGGGAAATTACTCAACTTTCTTGAAACATCTTTCAGTTTCAAAACCAGCTGTAATATGCAATCATTTATGATGTTTTAGTCACCAGGACCAGCTCTGAAATAATGAAACTTGTATTGGTACAGTGCTTCATTTTAAGTATGCCATTTTCATATTTTGTACTGAGAGCAAACAGGGCAAGTATATTAAAATAAGAAATGTAACTCCAGTGAAATAAATGGAGCTATAACAGGGATTAATATGGTGCAGCATCCACATGAAGACTTTTTAATCATGATACCTATATGATATGCTTTGCAGTTTGTTTAGAAATCAAGATATTCTGGGATTGAAGCCAAACTAGAGACTTGGGTCTAAAATAAATTTTATTTACCAGGCAAAAAGCAGCTTTCCTCAGGAAAACAATACAAGATTATAATAATAATACAAAGAACTTAAATTAGATGTACATTAAGAAATAATATTTAAAAGGCACAAATCAATTGCTGAAGGTTGGCCAGCATCCATGTAAATATCCACCGCATTAAAAGCAAGATTCAAAAGTTTAGCAAGTGAATACTGAAGGAAGAATCAATAATTTTCTTAACTAAAAAAATGCCGTATTTTTTTTCCCACTGCGCAGCATCCTAGTTCTGATGTTCAACGTTCAGCCAGGTTCAGTGATGTTGATGTATGCCTTTATATGCTTTCTTTAGTGCTTTTAGTGAGAGATATATTGATATTAAGTACAGTGTTTATGAAATGTAATTAGTGTATCATAGGCATTGATATGAAAATGTTAAGTAACTATGCAAATATATATGTTGTATCTATGAATTCAAACTTATAAAATACAGATTTTGTAAATTTACTGTGCTGATTTATAGCAAAATATATAGTTAGAGTTATCTTTATGTGGGATGATATAAAATGTGTCTATGTATGAATGATCCCTGTATCTTCTTCAGAAGAATTGTTTGTATTACGCTGTTTCAGATTACTGTTGAAAGTACACTGGTTTTGATGAGAATTGAGGCTGTTGTGATAAATGGTTAAAGCTGTGCACTGGTTAGATTAATGAATATATTTGCTAGTATGAGATAATAACTTCAGTGCTTTGGTTTTGTAAATTTTGCAATTCCATTAAATACAGCTTTTTTAAAGGAAGGTTTAAGTTCTAGGTTTTCCTAAATTTTTGTATTTTCTCTTCTGTGTGAATAAAGACAAGTTTTAAAATAAATAAACAGGGTAATGAATTTTGATTGAAAATAGTGGATGATGCCTATTAATTCTGCACAACTCTTAAACTGTTTTTTTCACTTAGTTTTGTTTTAATCCATTGTACTCTTGGGAGGATATTCATGTTCTCCAAGTCCTAAACTAGTCACTAAAGTTTTTGAAGGATTTGCCTGGTAAGTCAGTTCCTGAGGGTTAGGTATTTAAGAAAGAATTTGATTATTGTTACAAAGGTCTAGCAGATATTTCACTGTGGCCCAGTTCTTACCAGTGGCTGAGAAAAAATTATTTAGGGTTAATGGATCTGGAGGCAATACCTACTCATTAACTTAACTTTGTGCATATATTAACATCCCCAGACTGGGAAACAAACAGATGCAAACTTTTTTCTCTCTTGAACTAAGCACTTTATAGAGACAGTAAATATTACCTCTATTTTATACTTGCCTTTACTAAATCGAGGATGCATTTATGAGGTCTCAACAAGCATATTGAGATTTGAACAAGTTGGGAAGGTCCTGCTATGAGTTAATAAATAAAATATAATTTGCTACCTGCTGTCTTTTTTCCTAACATTTCCTATGTGCACTGCCAAAGGTTCAGTAGGGTGCAAGAGCTAGCTGTTGGTGGTCAACTTAAATTCTGTTATATTGTATTTCTTCACTGTCTTCAGGTTTTTATGTCTGGTTTTGATTGCGTGCTTGTTTGTGGGAAATGCATCTGAACACCAGTTTATTTCATTCAGGAGTTTTCCTATTTTCAGAACTAAATTTTGTCAGTTGGATGTAAATGATGGCAGTTTTATATGGAAAGAAACTTTATGTAGTTGCTTTCCTGGCAAAGATGTATGCCCATCGACTAAGAAATTCCTTAATCTTATATCCCCCAGAGCAGATTATTGAAAATACTACTATTCTAGGTATTACAAGTCTCCTTACACAAAAGCTATTGTAAATTTTGCCAAATTTAAAATATATTTGGCAGAATAAGGAACATTTTCATGTGCCAGAAAAACTTTGAAATGAAATGCATTAAGAGTTTTTACTCAAGAAACCAGGACAATGTTTTAATTTTGAAATTGCCTTAAACTTTACAATATGTGTATATGTGTTTTCTTCAGGGCTTTTCTACGAAGCCTTACAATAGGAATAACTAAACCCATAGTTTTTACTTAGCATTTAAGTAAAGCCTATAAAGAGTTGGACCTATGTGCTTTGCTGTGTGAAAACACAGGTCCCTATCTCTCAAGTTGCTAGCATTTATGTTACTAGTATGCTATAAAAGTGACTTTCATTTTAAGATGCGGGCAGCCCAGAGATGGACATATATCTATGTGCCCATAAACACTCTTGCTGAAGTCAGTTACAGAAGGCTAACCAAAAGTTACAGGTTCAAAATCAGAACAATTCCGTCTAATGCAGCAGTAATCCACAGTGCTGCTTTTATTAACAACCAGCATTTTTCCAGGTGCACTTGGTATATGTTCTTTAATGACTTGTAATTCAAATAAAGTATCTTTTCCCATTTTACATTTGCAGACATGTTCCTTCTTGCCTTCACTTTTAATCTGACATTTTTCAGGCCAGAGAGTTTTACAGCCAGTGTCATAGAGGAAGTTAAACAGGGCTGCAAAGAGAAACTGCCAGCACCTTATCTATGAAGAGGCTACCATATATCCATAATACATTACACCAGCTTGAGGCAAGTTCAGCCTTTGTTGTAAGCTATGTATTAGTACACTTTCTTCTGAATAATTTATAATGTTGCTCTGCAAATTGGGTTAGTATTAGAAGCCCTAGAAATGAAAGGTTGCAAAATAATCCTTCTATTGGTAAAAGTATTCAGTGTGAGATATTATATTAAAGCAACAGTGGAGCTGAGCGTTTGAAATCACAAAAGGCAGGAAATGCAGAGTTAAGGTTGCCATGGAAACCTTAACTCTACACCTTTGAGTAGGTAGTATGCTATGCTTTGAATTACTTCCTCTTTATACAACTCTGTATAGGTGTTCTTTTATTATGTGAATTCTAATTATATTGACTGCTATTTATAATACATATTAATTGCACTGGCTACTCAGCAAATATTAGAAATCAGGCATTAGCTGTGGCTGACTGTATCTTGCACTCTAATATTAAGGTGACTGTATGATGTGTACCTAGAAAATAATACTACAGGTAACTTCTTGGCCAAGGAATTAAAATGCTTTTTCTGACTTAAATTGCAGAATATGGCTATCACATTACAGAGTATCATCACAGGAAGAGAAAAATCTTAGAAAACAGGCAATTTACAGAGGTAAACTGAAAATGGTACTTCATGAAAGTTTAACCAGGATGATGGTACTTTTCTTCAGCAAAGCGTGAAAATACAGCATTAGTGTTTTACAAATGTGCATTGTTCCCTCCAGTACTTCATCTTCTACTTCACAGGATGTAGGTCTTGCTCATTCTCCTCCAGTTTCCTTCCCAGCAGCTTGGTGAGCAGTATGAAGCCTCTGCAAAGTTTGCATTAGGCTGCAAACCTGAAAATTTTCTGGCCCAATTCGGAGTTCCTGTATCTGCCTGCTAAAGGGGCAGATTTATATGAAGTTTTGTATTCTTTTAATTAGCCATTGCCTCGAATTATATGCAAGGAATGCCCAGATGTTGAACATTAGGAACCTCAAGTCAAGAGACCAGGCAGCAAGCCAACATCTTTAGTATGGTATCTTGATAGATTTGGCAAATTGTATGGTATATTGCCCAGAAGACGTTCTCTGTCCATGACAGCAATTGATATGATGTCTGGGATAATCTGGTTTTCTGGGAGAGGGTACGCTTGCAACTAAAATTTCTGGTACATTCATTAAAGTCTGGAAGATTGTAATCAAAACAGTATAAATAAAAGGATGCACTGTGAGAAAGATGTAAAAGGAGCATCATTAATATTTGTTTCTCAAACTGCTGGTAGCACTTTTGGCAGCACTGTAAGTATTACTAAAATGTATAAATATTAAGACAGGTGAGCATGATGTTCAGGTAAAGTAAAATATGTATTTCTACAGTTTTCATTGGCAAGTAGTTGCTAGAAAGAAGAAAAAGGCTTTAAATGTGAAAGAGGGCATCTCGCTGCCTTCTGCCTCCTCGCAGCCTATGACCTCCAGAGGGCCCATCCTAACCCTACCATTCAGTGAGTCTGTGATTCTGAAGTGAAAAGTCCTGAACCTGGGGAGGAACAAGCCCATGCACCAGTACAAATGCTGCTTTTATGAGAAACTGCTCTTATATTTGGTGGTGTGAGGGCATGAGGGAAGCTGGTGTGTTTTGCTTACAGAGGGAGCACCTCACAGCCTCCTAATGGTGGGGGCGGCTGCCCCTCAAGCCCTCTGCCAGCAAGCTCACCAGCAGGACCTGGCAGCCATGCTGAGGCAGGCCACAGCTTAGCCCATGGCACCGTGGCACAACTCATCTGCTGACAGCAGCGACCGAGGGCTCAGCTGTGCTCCCACCCCTCTTTTAAAACACTAGATGTCCTGGCTTGGTGCGTCATTCATGATGGTTGTTAAAACTGAGGCTGGTGGGGGTGGGCTGTGGGGTGGCCTCAGTGAGGAGAGGCCTGGGCTGCCTCATGCAGAACACGGCTGGTTCCAGCTGGTTCCAGCCGGTTCCAGCCGGTTCCAAGGGACCCAGCCCAGGGAAGAGCTGAGCCCAGCAGAGGAGCCGGTGGTGCCTGTGTGAGGGGGTATTTAGGGAAGGGCACGAGGCTGCCTGGCCTCAGAGAGTGTGTGCGTGCATGTGTGCGTGTGTGGGGGGGCAGGGGTGTGTTCTTCCCTATGGCATCTCTCCAGGTGCCAATTTCAGCCCTCACTAAATCCAGTTATAAGGAACAAAGAATTAAAAACTAGACTTTAATGAACGATACTTTGGAGGAAAACTGGAAGAGCTTAAAGCCCATACACCTTACTCAATCTGGTACAGAACTCGGTTAAATACTGCTGACTGCTGCGTGTCAGTACCAAAAACTTCCTGCAAAGTCATAACCTACAGATAATTACTAATGTATTGGTGACTGATTTTATGAAAGGTTGGAATGTTGATACAAAAATTCGCGGATACTATCCTTCAAAGTCTGAACCTCCCCGTAAGAGGAAGCGGAGTATCCAGAAAGTTCCTGAAATAAAACTCAATAGCAACAAAGTCACTATTAAGCAGGCATTCTTTATTACAGCGCTGAGCAGCACTGGGGATTGTTCCACCGTGAGTGCTCCACCGATTCGGTAAACTTCCAAAGATTATATGCTATAAAGTCATACATAGTCATAAGGTTCCCAAGGATTCATTAACATATGTAAAAGTTCAATCTGCATGCATAGTTGTCTTTTTAGTGGTCTTCGGGGTCTTCTAGTGGTCTCCAATGGTCTTCCTCACCTGTCCGATGGTTGAACTTTGGGTTTCCTTTGCCTATATGTAGTCATTGAATTAGCTCATCACTCCTTGGGCCTTGGACTTATGACAGGAGGCTGGTGCTTGTTTCAGCACTGATGTCTGGAGTCTATGTTACCAATGAATTTACGAGCTTATTCAAGGTCTCTTCTATCCTATCAAGCACCAAGTGGCATTCTTCATATGCCTAACACTATCTTTGCAAGGGAGGAGAGAACAAGGATGCTTACAATTAGGTCTGAGTCAGGGACTGTCAGGGGTTTAGTCCTTTCAATGTGAATACTGGACATAAAAAAGGAAAATGCAAATTATTTTCTTGGTTTCTTCTTCTCGTATCTTACAGGAAGATTTCATATTTCCTTAATACAACTATTGCAATTGTTGGGGCATGACAAGGTGACAGGACGAGTGTAAGTGGTCAAGCTTGTATGCTGTCCCTTTGTAGCTTCTCCCTTCTCCATTGTTGAGACAGAATAAGGGGCAGGTGGCCTGTTCATCTTTTCTAGTGGGGTATCTGTTATGCTCTTAATCTACATGCTTCAGCGGCTCTTTCAACAAAGATGGATTGCAGCAAGACTTCTGCTGGTACAAGTTGGTGATTTCATTGACTTAGTTTCTGTTTCAACCATTGATGCCACAGCAAGCTCGGCTGTAGCTACAGCCCAGATTTTGGATGAAGGAATTTCATATAGATCTTTTCTTAATAACTCAGAAAATAGGACAGAGAGACAGACAGACAGGCAGATTTTAATGGCCAGGGAACTTAGCCCTTTCTAAGTTACCTGTAAAGAAAATTTAAACATCTGTAATGTCTTAACCTCGTACCTAAGAGCCACATCTATGAAGTATGATGAGAAAATGTAACCGAATTATGTCATGGTTTGTATTTGGAAGCAAATATGCTGTTTCAGCTTTCTTCTTAGTTTCTATGGGACGTTAGTAAGGATTACAGAAAGCATCAAGTTTTATCTTCTATTTCTTTTTTTACCTAACCCACTAGATGCTGGCTGACATCTGGAAGCTGAGAATTTTGTGGGGTTTTTATTCCTCTTCCCCTGCCAAATCAATGTTAGAAAAAAACAAGTAGTTTTTTTCTTCCCAAAACAAACTCTTGCACCTTTGTGCTTCCATATAACCTACTTATTGAAACCCTAGCCCACTTAAGCCAGTAGCAAAATTTCACTTTAACAGGCCAGTCTTCTCCTTAAGACTGTCTTGCTCTGGTGGGAGAAGAAAGATAAAAAGTTGTCAAAGCCTTTGAGTTCTCAGAACACTAGGGAATATGTTTACATATGACATGAATTGAATCAGTTTTTTCTTATAAAGTTATGCCAATTTTTGCATGAAAAAAATTCCAAGATTGTTGCGAAATGGTGTAGTTGTTCTAATATTTAGTTCGAAGACTCTTGTTATCTCAGCAAGTGTTTTCTCTTGTAGGACACTGTCCCTCATACCATCACTTCCGCTGTCCTTCATACCATCACTTCAGGCCCAAGAAGTAGCCTTCTACAGTGAAGAAAGTATAACTACAGCCCAATTCACCATGGCTGAATGCTGTGCTTATAATGTTCATCTTTACCTGCGGAAAGGCTTGAGGGTGATGGGTAAAGTGGAATTGGAGAAGGAGAAACTGTATTTAAGTGATACTTCAAGGTGAGAAGCAATCGCAACTAACTGCGAAACTGGTGTTCTCCTCCCGCAGTGTAGTGCCAGAGTTATTTTTTGGCCCCCCTGCTGAGTACTAAAGGAAGTATCAGAGGTTCTTTTGTCTCCTTCCCTGCTCCTTGCTATGAAGGCCAATGCTAGGATGCTTACAACTTTGTTTGTAGTTCAGCCATGAGCTGCTTTTTCCATTCCCACACACTAAATAACCAGCTGAACAGATAGGTTTCTAGTTTCTTTTAATTCTTTTCTTCTCTCTCTTTTGAGAGTGGACAGTGGAGGTTGCTCTTCTCTTTCTTATATGGAACTGGCAGCCTGTCTATGACCTCCAGAGGGCCCTTCCAACCCCTACCATTCAGTGAGTCTGTGATTCTGTGAAGTGAAAAGTCCTGCACCTGGGGAGGAACAAGCCCGTGCACCAGTATATGCTGGTGGGGGGAGCTGACTGACTGGAAAGCAGCTTTGCAGAAAAGGATCTGCAGACCCGATGGACACCAGATGGAAAACAAGCCGGCAATGTGCCTTGCTGGCCAAGAAGGCCAACAGGCTCCTGGGCTGCATTAGGAAGAGTGCTGCCAGCAGGTGGAGGGAGGGAGGAGAGAGCTGGGGCTGCTCAGCCTGGGGAAGAGAAGGCTTGGGAGGGATCTCATCATGCTGTACAAATGTCTGGAAGGAGAGCGTAAAGAAGATGGAGCCCGGCTCTTTCCACAGCTGCCAAGTGACAGGAGGCAATGGGCACAAATGGAAACACAGGATGTTCCTCCTGAATATCAGGAAACACTTTTTCACCCTGAGGGAGATGGAGCAATGGCACAGGCTGACCAGAGAGCTGGTGGAGTCTCCATCCTTGGAGATCTTCAGAAGCCACCTGGGCATGGTCCTGGGCAGCCGGCTGTAGATGGCACTGCTTGAGCAGGGGCATTGGACAAGATGACCTCCAGAGGTCCCTTCCAAGCACTGGGGCTTTCCTACAGCAGACAAGGGGCGCATCCTTCTTCCCTGACAGCCCTTGGAGGAGCCCAGTCCGGGCACTCCATTGGCACCGAGGTCCCTGGGGTTCCCTGTCTGCGTTGCTGGGCTGCCCGGTGCTGGGTTGGGGGCAGCCCCAGAGACCCCTGTGAGGTGACTGCAGGGCTTTTGTGTTGGCCCCAACCTCACTGCTCTTCAGCACCCGCAGGCTCTGTCCCAATGCCTCTGGTCTCGGGCTCCTGCGAGTGCACACTTACAGCGTACAATCTCCATCAGGACTGCAGACCTCCACCTGGCGCGCTGTCTTTGTGCAGAGCCTTGGCTGGTAGGGGTGCTGCAGGTCCCACACGGCAGCTGTGGGCACCACTGAGGACTCACAGCCAGTTCGTCCACCTCCCCTGACCACCTCCTTTGGGTACCCTGTGCTAGCTCGAGTTGTGCTGGTTGTCTGGCGGGAGTGGAGGGGGTGAGGGCTCTTGGTCTGTGGGCAGTGTCCCTGGGGACAGCTGAGGGGGACAGGCAGGTGGGGAGGGCAGCCCTTGGGGCTGGCTGTCCCACGGGGCTGCTTCTGCTGCCACATTTCAGCCTGCAAGGAGACCCTTCAGGAGGCCCTTGCCTCCCTTCTCCCACTGCTTCCTGGGCCTTGCTTTGCTGTTCCTTTCCTAGTGACAGGAAATCTCTGAATATCTCTCTTGGCAGGACATGGCGTCAGGTGCTGAGGAGGCTCCAGAGCAGAGCGGCTCTGCCATGAGAGCCACCACCAGCCAGCTGCAGCAGGCAGGGCAGTCAAGGGCAGTGGCAGACAACCGATGCTCCATCTGCCTGGGCGAGATCAACAACGCAGCCTACATCAACAGATGTTCCCACACCTTCTGCTCTCACTGCATCCGTCGGTGGGCTGCCATTACAGCTGCATGCCCGCTCTGCAGGCAGCCTATCGACCGTATCCGGCACACGGTGAGGGCTGACGATGACTACCAGGAGTACGTGGTCAGCTCGTCTGTCCGCAGGCAGGCAACTGCAGCCAGGGTGCGGGAGCGCAGCAGGTCCCCGCAGCGGCGCTACAGCCTGCGCCCAAGGCCTATCAACAGTGAGCTTGCAGCTGGGAGAAGGGGATCTGCTGGGAGGCCCCGAGGGGTGCAGGGTGATGCAGCTCCGGGGTCCTCCAGCAGCTCTGCCCAGCAGGCTGCACGGGAGCGCCCAGCCAGCCAGGCGGGTGGACAAGTCCTCCGCTACAATATGCAGACACTGAGAGCACGGTTGATGGATTTCATAGAAATGGAATAAAGATGCAGAAGATTTTCAAAGGCATGTTTCTTTCAAAATGAAAGCACAAGCCATTGCAGGGCGTGCCTTCCCGCAGGGTCACAGCAGTGTAGGAAAGCCAAAGGGGAGAGTTTCCTGGAGTGTGCTGTGATCTTTATCGCAAATGCTGCAACAGAGCCCCTTCCACTCACGCTTCCCACACCTTCCCTGTCAAAGCAGCGGGACAGGGCTGCCCAAGCTCCTTGGCCATCAGCCAGGCCACCTGTCCTGAACACCTGCGAAGTGGGGTGCCATGGCCAGAGGCCATGCTGACAGCCCTCTCCCTGCTGGGGCCTCCTGCTGGCACCTCCACACCCAAACAGCCCCTGTCATCCTCCGGTCACAGCCCTCTCAGCCTTTCTCTCACACTCCTCTACATCAGTAGCCCAACTCCTCCAGCCCCAAGTCCCGTGGCTGTGGCTGGGAGGCAGGAGCGGGTTGCTCTTCACTCCTGGGGACAGGCTGCCTGCTTCCCGAAAGCCGTTGCAGGTTACTGAGGCCCAGCTGTTGGTCTCGGTCAGGAAGGCAAAGCTCCAAACCCCAAGCATCCTGGGATTTTGGCAGCCACCCAGAGGCAGACTGCCGTTTGAGCAAAGCACGCTTGTGCCACGGCCTGAAAGGTGCTGCTAACACCGCATACAGTGGGATCCACATCCAGCCTCCCATCCTTGAAACCCTAGAAACCCTGGCATGAGCCTTGCACATTTCTACAAGCCCCAAGCCTGTCAGTGTTTAAGAGGCATTTGGACAATGCCCTTGATAACATGGTTTAACTTTTCAGGTGAGCCTTGAATTTATCAGGCAGTTGGGCTAGATGATCATTGTAGGTCCCTTCCAACTGAAATAGTCTGTTCTGGTTTGTCCTGTCCTGTCCTGCCCAGTTCTGTAGCCTCTGAGCAGCAAAGCCCTGTCCTGTCCTGCCAGGAGGCCACGGCCAGAGGAGGGGTTAGGTGGACGGGACAGCACCCAGTGCTACGTTGGCTGCCCTGCCCAGCCCATGTGCCATGAGCCTGACCGGCAGGAGGCAGAGTACCTGAAATGGCCAGAGGAGGTGTTTGGCCTCATGAGGAGGAGAGGGTTAATGCGTTTTTCCTTGGGCTGTTTCAAAGCAATGTGAGGGTGGCAGTGCCCTGGCTGCTGGTGGGGCAAGACAGCGGGCACTGACCCAGGGCTATTGCAGAGCTTGTTAAGGTCATTTGATGAGCAGGATTTTTCAAGAGTGTAAAAAGTACACAGGCAGGACAAAGGGAATCATAAAGCACAGAAGAAAATGGGAAGAGAGATGGAGGAGAAAGGTAACACCCCAGTCTGATTTCTGTATTTCACTGATTTGTGAGACGGAAAACCTCCATGCCTTTACATAAATCTTAGACATAGGGAAAACTATGCCAAACTATGCCAACAGAATTCAAATGCAGAGCCAAGTATTCAGGGTTAGGAAATGACAGGAATGAGGCTCCTTGTGTAATGTTAATTCAGCTGCTTTGTGTGTATGCATTATGTTCACTTCACCCATCCTTCAGTCTGCTGAAACAGAAATCCTATTAATGGTGCTAAGGGCTAGTATTCCCAAAATTGTGATTCTCCCAGAAGATGGAGAGCACTCATGCCAACTTTAAAGTCGTCCCTCAGCTGAAATTACACAGGTATCATAGCAAGGAGGAGTTAGGTTCCCCTGAACAGAATCCAGCTGCTGTAACTATAAAATCATCTTCCCTTTTATTTAATTTCTCTTCCTCTTCCACTTCAAACCTACTTCTCTGGCTCTTCTTAGAGCCTTTATCGAACAAGCCTTTTGTTCCAGGTAGTTTCAGACTAAGTGAAACTGGTATATTCCAAGTAATGCAATACACAAGGCTTCTTAGAATGATGTTTTCCTTCACTGCAGATCATCCTCCAAGCAGATCCATCATATTAATTGAATTAGGTGGGAATTCTGTGTAAAAAATATCTACGGTCATGTAGTTACTTTATCATAATGTATGTATACACAAGGAAATGACAAATTTTGCCTGTGCATCCTCAGCTGTGGAATTTCTAAACCTTGAGAGCCTGATGATACAACCTTTCATTACAATCTCTGAATATCCTGAAAAAATCTGAACCATAAAAGACAGATCTCACCCTGTGGCAGCATCATACGGTCTCATGTGGGCTGCTAGCAGGATGGAGTCACTCGACTATTGAGAATAACTAGTGCGATTTACAGTTTACCACTGTCACACAGATAGCACTGGACAGGAATGAAATGCAGATGAAGCCTGTGGGTTTCACTGCTGTGATCTGACATGAGGAATGACAGAGGAGTGACATGCTGGGCCCTTTACCTGCATCTGGAGGAAACACCTGCCCTACTAAGCACCCATCCAGTTTCACCCACAGATTTGAATAGTTTTGTCCCCTCTATCACACCCCATGTCACTCTCTCCTCTGCTGACTCCTCAGGTCTGTATTATGTTTGATTTGCCTGTTCCACCTTCTAAACACTAGTCTTCTCTACTCACTGCCCTACCAGTCTGAAGCCTCCCTTCTATCCTCCAGCTTAGATTTTCCCCATCTTAGTTTCTCATTTAATCAGTTTCCCTGCCTGTTAGCCTTTTTCAAGCTTCCCTCACTGGATATTAGCCCCGGGTCTTTATCTGATCCCTGTTTCGTTCTTGATTTATCCGTTCCCATTCCTTTGCCTGCCTTTGCCTGCCATTTCTCTATGTGGTCCTTAGTCATTGTTTCCACTTGGACTTTTGACTGTTTTCCCATAATGTGAAAAGCTGGTCTGACTTTTTAACAAGCTTATCCCAGTCTCTAAGTTGTCTTCACTCTTAAGCCTGAGCTGCAGAATGGCACTGGAGCCATATGTAGAGATTTGTAGGTAAATTCCCAAGTGCATGTGACAAGACTTTTTTTCCCAAATTTTAGGCTCTTGTAAATTGGACCAAGCTGCCAGAGGAATGGAAGACTAAAAGTGGAAGAAAAAAAATTCAGAATGTTTATGGCAAAATTCAATTTTTCTGCTTCACAGCATGAAGATGTTAGTGCTCTCGAAGCTTGGTCAAAATTTTCTCACATGAAGAAAAAATGTTGTATATGCTAGGACTTCATTTTCAGCAGCAGCTGAAATCCAGCTGCATGAAAACTCTGGAAATAGCTGAAAATTCCAGATGTTCTTCATGGGAAGAGTTACAGAAATACAGCATAATTTTCTCCAAATACGACTTTTTTCAAAGTCTCAGAAAAACTCACCTCTAGGAAGGAACACTCAGGCAGAAAAATTACGCAGTTTCCTCAAATATTCACGGATGCTATTGTTAGAACGTGTACCAGAATGTTTAAAAAATAAGTAGGAAAGAAGAACTAAAAACAGAAGCTAATTATTCTAAGGCAATCTTGTATTCACTAGTGAATGAGTGCTTCATACACTACAAGCTTTCAGACCCTGAGAAATAAAAATATTAGCTTATTACTTCAAAGATATGAAGACTGGATAGAGAAATCATGGGTGATGTTTGGAATTTGTTAATTCTACTAGAAATAACTTGGTCTGGTTTGGCAGGAGCGATCAAAAAGAAAAATGCTGTATCATTGCTATGACTTACTCTTTCTGAAAACACAGACCATATTATCTATAATGTAAATATGACTGAAAAAACTTTTTTATCAGTATGTGGTTTCTCAGATGTGATGCACAGAGGACACACTAGAAGAGAAGACTTATTGTTGGCAAGTATAGTTTTGCCAAGAAAGGAATGCTGTTTGAGAGGTTTCAGATCCACAATGCCATTATTGCTACATTTCAGAACTCATAAGTAAAAAAATACGCTGTTTTTTTTTACAATATTTTCAACATCTTCAGCTGAAACTGCAAAAATATCTGCAAGGAATTTTGGGAAGCAAAGCTGAATGAAGTATCTAGATAAACTCAGAGTAATTAGATAGAAATTACAAGCTGACATAATCAGTCTACTGGCATAAACTGTGCTTTCTGTATGGTCAAAAAACCCCACTGGAAATAACAGTCACTGATAAACCTGACTAAGAAATTAAAGCATTACTCAGGGCTCAGTATCTTTAAAAATTCCTGTAGGGGTGTAGTGCCACAGAGCTGTGTAGGAGATGTGCGATCTATTTCTAGTGGTAAGACAATGAAATGTTGGAAGTGGGTGCCAGAAAACTAGCATTCCGTGGCAACAGGACAGAGATAGAAACATTGGACCATAGGCATCTCAGGGAATTATGTCATACAGTTGCTTTCAAAAACAAATCTAGTCTTAGTCTGAGAGTACCACATTTACTTGAATATAAGGCAACACCTGGGCTTCTTCACCTATTCCAGGACAAAAAATGGTGAATGTGAATTCCTCCAGAATCCCTCCAGGCCCACCTGATATGACAGTGAAGACTTTTCTAGAGTGATGAAAATGCAGACAGAGACCTTGGGCTCAGGGAAGAGGATGCCATTTACTCTCTTCCCCTCTTTTCTCTACTTCATTTATAAATTAAATGCAGATCCTGCAAGGGAAGATGATGGAGAAGTGATCCCACTCACTGAAAGAAGCGTGCGTGTGGGGAGGGAGATTTGTGATTAGACAGGAGAAAGGAGGGCAAGGAAAAGGCATAAAGGAGTAGGAGGAAGGAAGAGACACAAAATAGCATCAGTGCATGGGAAGAGAGGAAAGTGTGAGGTGCTGGCTCCCTCATCTTCAAAGGGAATAAACATCCCCAGTTTCCTTAGGGATTTTGGAACTTACACTCATCTGGTATTAAAAAAACAGCGGCTGATGTAAGGGAGCAGCAGAAGTACCCCAGCTCAGAGCCCTGGACGAAGTGGTGTCTGCAGGCTGTGGGCCACGGGAGGAAGGATGTCTCTATCCTTCCAGGTACCTTCACTTCCTCCCATGTGGAGGCAGTGATGGCGGCCAACTGTGATTACTTTTCAGTCATTCATTCTTTTGCACCCAGTCCTTATTTTGGAAGGCTGCTCTTGAAGCTACCAGCTTTTTGAAGACAACAACCTTTGGATTGCAAGGAAAAAATATTTATAGCGAGTTTATACTAGTTTATTCTTTTGCCCTTTAATAGCCCTTTTTGCTCCCTTGCTTGTGTTAAGCTTACCCAAAATATTTGGAGAGCATAATAGTGCGTCATATTGGATTTTAGGTTGGTAAACCAAACAAGCCAATTTTTATTTTTCCACTCTCAAATAAAGGCTCTAATGTTCCTTAAACATCCTTAGAATATCCCTCTGGTTTTGGTGCAGCTAGAATTCCTTTTTTTTGAATGTGCTGGCTACAGCTAAACAAGGAATTGCAGTTCAAATATCTTCAGTGCTATATCCAGTGAAATGGGATTTCCCTGTCTTTTGCAAGAATGTTTGTCTTTTCCATGGGCATCATAGCTCCTAACCAATGTGTGATCAGCCAGTACAGGTCTGGTTTTGCATGGAGAAAACAGAGGTACCATGGAAGGTTAGGCAAAATGCAGACCCTTGTGGTGCTTTTCTTGATTTTCCAGCTCTGTTCTGCTCTCTTCCAGGACTTTGGCTAGGCCAGCGGCCATGTCGATACTCAGCAGGCCTGAGACAGCAGAGCCATCTGGGTTTTTTTACATCTATAGGTATCCCACTGGGAGATTCAACCCAACACTCCTTTCAGAGGTATCAGTACCGCTGCCAAGTTTACAGGTGTTGCCCCAGCTGGCTGGCCATTCAGGGCAAGGGTGTCAGAACAGGGTTTGGCAGCTCGGTCGTTGGTCATGAATATGCATGCCAGGAATATGCTACTTCAGAGCAGCAAACAACAGTCTTTCTCCTACACCACCCTGTGCTTTGCCCTTCCGGAAGCCATCCATCTCAATTGTTTGACTGTGGCATTGCTTGGTATCTTTGTGGAGTAACAGCCACTGACCTGATGAGAGTTTCCATCAGGTAGCGTGCTCCACAGCTCAAGACTGCCTCCATCAGAGTCCTCTAGACAAAGAAGTGTTCTAAAATAGCAGGGGAAAAACCCAAAACAACCAGCTTAGAGCTAAGCCTCTTGTTATCACTACTAAATTTCTCCATGTTACATTACTTCAGTCTTCAAGATGAGGTGATTGTTTATCATTTCTCCTGTTAATGTCTGTGATTTAATCGCCTATCTTGCTTTCTCTCAATCTCCATGTACAGTTCAGCCTTAGCTGATGGATGTCACTGTGTTTTTGTATCATATATTAATTTGGGGAATGGCAAGACAGATTTCAGTAAGCTTGGCAAGCATAAACAAAGGCTATTTCCACAAGACAAATAATGTTAACTCAACCAAATCAACCTGGAAACTGATCAAAAATGTAATTGAGACAAAGCTCAAGGCTCAGAGAAAGCTCAGTCAGACCTGGAGGAACAGTAACAATAAATACAGAGGGGAAGTAATCAATTATGTGGAGCTTCTACACTTAACTGTAATAATCAATTAACACTGTTTAAATGAAGAATTAAGAGGAAATAAAGGTGAACCATCAGATTTACTTGGAGTGGTGCTTTCTTGGCCCTACAGCTCTGTTCTCCCACCCAGGATCTTATCTGTACTCATATTTTGTTATAGAGGAGCATGAAATACAGAGGGCATTTCACAAGTCAGTAGACACTCTTGGTATCCCACACGGGGTTGCTCTGGAGATGGCAATCTTTCTTTGCCCCTGAATCTGTTCACACCTCTCATTCTCAAGCGAACATGCAATTTTTTTCCCGTGGGGCCCAGTGTGTGTTTGGTTTCTTTATTATTTTTTCTTTTCTCAGGGATTTCTGGTTTTGCACCCATACGGTGGGAAAACATACTTCATGCAAGCCAAATATGTGAACAAGTTGAAAGGCAGAGACAGATGGAGCCATCCCTGCGATACCTAAATAAAATACTTTGGACATAATGAAATACTAAAGCATTTGCATTAGTGTGTGAGCTGGAGCTGAAAGAACAAAAATGATGCAACAGGGTTACTCAGATGAGGATTTAGAGCCTTAGTGTCTTTGCTCTTGACCTGCCGTTACTGTATGCAAACTGTCATGTGGGACTTCCAGAAGCTAATGAATCTAGGCTTCTAGCTACTTGACATCAAGGAATATATTTATAAGCCATGTGTTGTTTACGCTTCCCTAGTCTGAATTATTTTTGATCATAGTCTCTTTCACTCTTATCACCCTTATCATATGGAAGAAAGAACTGTTGTGGATCTTCATCTCTCCCCCACAAACACTGGGGACTGCCTCAAACAGTTTTACTGATAGAAGTCTCTACATCTAATTTGATTTTTAGTGGAAAATACATAGGGTTTCATATGTTCAGAGTTAGCACATGAAACCCAACCAAGAAATTACAATGGCAGCCCAGAAAAGTCATGCAGCCTCATCATAACTATGTGTGTCCGGAGCATTGCCCTCACCAAACCTTAGACTGTTGCCACTCAGTCTAAAGCTTTTGTAGCTCAGTGCCTTTCTGTAGGTTATGAGGTAGTGCTGGAGAAATGGGAAGCTGTTGTCTTCTCCCTCGTGAGGCAGCCTGCCTCACTGCTACTGCTAGGAACGATTCATGCCAGGTTTTTGTATGCTTATTTTTGTTTGGAGGTTTCCTTTGATATTTAATTTGTCATCTTCACTCTTCCCATAGCTGATTACTTTTATAGGTCAAAATGTCGAAGCCAGGGTCTGTAAAGCATGTGCATGGGTGAATTAAAATAATTTTGAAAATGTCTGTCCTTGCCCTGGGGAGATCAGATTGTTAGGTAAGTCCTTTCACTGTCTTTCACTCCATCTTCTTCCTGCGATACGCTTGGTCCCAGGTAGTAGAGATCTTATGACAGGACAAACAACCTTTTATTAAGCAGCAGCTGTGAATATACCATTGTTGGTTTTGTCATGTTTCACAATGCTGTAACATCCATTGGTAAAACTTGGGTCTTCATTTTTGTGTGGAGATTGACTTCTCCCATTGATCTCTCCCTCTTATGTTTGTTGTAGGTTAATACGCTTCTGGTAGCCACAACAATGCTTAAGCAGGAAAATACCATTAAAATAGCAAAAGTGGCCCTAGAAGTAGCAAGGGGCAGGGATGCGTGTTCTACCTGGGGTATCCCTGTGCCGTTGGCATTGTCTAGGAGCAGTTGCACGTAACTTTTATAAATTCAGGAAAACTTGGAAAGTTAATGGAAGCATTTGCTGAACCTAAGATGAGGTAGGCGCGCAGAAAGGTATAGGCGGTGCTGGAGCTTGGGCTGCTACTCCGTTGGATTAGAAGCAGCAACACATGCGATCTGTTCGCACAGTACCGTTGGAGGACTGAGCCAAAACCAGCAGGATGTGGCAGGCTCGCAGTGCTGGCTGTTTCTTTGCAACACTACTAGCACGGGCGTGCTGGGAGCGACGGGCTTGGGGCCAGTTTCGGAACGGCTGCTGTGTTTCCTTCCCGCTGG
>VZTV01099144.1:3009-20646 GCA_013400875.1 Anhinga rufa
AGTAAGTTTTTTTAACCTCTAATTTTGGAATCAGCTTGGGCTGATTGGTCACTCGTGGAGTGAGCATTTGTTTTATGGTGTCTGCTAGTCTGAGAATTTAGATAGATGCTATTGAAGTAGCATTCATAGGTCTAAGGGTTTTATACTGTCGCTTATGGTGTAACAGAAGAGAAAGCTTGATTCTGAGCTCCTTCAGTGGATTTAAAATAAGTTCCACTAATCAGCACCAGGCATGCAGTATCACAAAATAGATCTGTAGAAGCAGTGTATTTGGAGAAAAGCAACCAAGAAACCAACCAAACATGGTACATTCTCTTTTCTCACAGGCTGTGAAGAAACTTGGAAAAGCAAGTTCACTTCTACAGCTCTGTGATAAGGTTGCTGTCAGATAAACATGCATACATACTTGGTATGTACCTTAGTCCAAATTTCTTTACTCAGTTTTTAATGATGCGAGTCATCAGTAAGGTATATTTTACACTTCTAAAGTATCACCATCAAGAGCTGTATTTTATAAAACAGAAAGGGAAACATTATAGATTGAACTCTTGCAGTGCACCATTACTCTGGGAAAACAATGAAAATTAAATTCTCCATTGAAATAGATCTGGAAGTCTCAACTTAATTTCCCACAAACATCTTCCTTCGATCCATTATCAACATAAAATTTGGCAGTTTACTTATCTTTGCTCAGATGAAGCTAAGAACCAAAATAAAAATGAAGTACAATTCAGTGTTGAATTGCTGATGGCAGAGATTTGGACATAAATTTTACAGTGACTTTAACTAGTGCTATTAATTCTTCATTGACATGTTTAACAGAATAACCTAAGCTAAGGAAAAACTAATAAAAAATAACATTTGCAAAAAAAAATTATTTTAGCATCCACCGTTGTAGTTCAGAAAGTATCTAGAAATCCTTACCTTCCCTTCACTAGAATACAGGTATCTAAACCAATTTTTATTTTTTTTCCCCCAGATTTTCTTTTTACCTATATTTACATTGTAGCAGTACTGAGTTCTAAATCAGTTCCTAGCCCTTCTTGTAAGGAGTCCTAGCTACATAGAAAAGTAAAAATTGGCTGAAAGTTAATAAAGTTTTTTCCTTCAGTGAATTATAAGTGCATAAAAGTAATTCCAATAAGCTAGCTCTAAGAAAGTTATAAAGAATGGCCTTGAAATTGCTTCAAATCGCTTCAAATCAGGCTAGGGACTGATTATCATCCTCCTCCTCCTTTCTATTAGCAATGCCTACAAGGAAAGCATACACTAATATGGAGGAAAATCCTGAACATAACTGTATGTAATTTGAGTTATTAAAAAAATTGGTACTTGGTATTGGGTTATAGATTGTTAGAAATTGGTAGTGAGCTATAAATGTTTAAAATGAAAGGCAGGCAAAACTCTACACACATGAATGAAGAAAGTATTTCAAGAATACAGAGTGCATTCTTCACAGACTTTCTCACCACTTATTAGTGTTCATAAAGGCTTCCATGTATTTTCAATCTTGCATCCACTTTTTTTGTCAAGAATCATGTTTGAAGGAGGGAAATTATGTACTTGCAGTATACTACTTGGACCTGTAGTAGTATGAAGCTAATTGTTTTAATCTCAGCTGTAACAAACTAATCTTTTAAAAATTCTGCAGCTTTGTTATCCTACCAGCTGTGCTACAAAATCTGCCCAATACTGGTTAATGGAACATGCTGTAAGGACATGATCCTGGGTGAAAAAATGTGGGGAAACATTGTTTGCCAGTTTGACTTCAGACAGCTTCAGTGCTGGCAAAGGAAATTGCTTGTGTTCTCCAGGAAAGAAAGAAGACAAATGCCACACATGAGAAATGGATAGTCTAAAAGAAAATGGATATGCACAAAAGTCAGTATGCCTCATCGTTGTCACAGCAATATGCATTACAGGTTTAATGTACTAGTTTGGACTACATTTCACATTAATTCCTATTCTTTATTAAGCTTATTGTGGGAAAAAGACAGTCCCATATCCAATTCATTAGTCCAAATACTACAAATCTTGGGCTATGTCTCCATTAGCTAGTGATCCAGTGCAGTTCCCTGGATCCATATATTGAATTTCTTGGTTCTGAGACTCACCTCTTACATCTGCTTCATACGTGATTTGTAGGTTGTGCTCCAGACTAGGTTAAGATTGCTCTCATGAACTAAACATCCCCACTGTATGCATGTCATGTTTTTTTGTCACCTTGTGTTGTGGTTTAACCCTAGCAGGCAGCTCAGCCCCACACAGCCGCTTCCTCACTCCTCCTCAGTGAGATGGGGGAGAGAAGCAGAAGGGTGAAAGTGAGAAAACTCATGGGTTGAGATAAAGACAGTTTAATAGGTAAAGCAAAAACTGCATGCGCAAGCAAAGCAAAACAAGGAATTAATTCACTCCTTCTCATTGGCAGGCAGATGTTCAGCCATCTCCAGGAAAGCAGGGCTCCATCACGCGTAACGGTTACTTGGGAAGACAAATGCCAACACTCTGAATGCCCCCCTTCCTTCACTTCCTCCAGCTTTATATACTGAGCATGACATCATATGGTATGGGATATCTCTTCAGTCAGTTGGGATCAGCTGTCCGGGCTGTCCCCCCTCCCAGCTTCTTGTGCATAATGTAATAGTTATGTCCAATTCCTCATCTAGTTATATTAAGAACTATCAGCTTTTCCAAAATTACTGAGTACCCATTATTTTCCATTGTCTCAGTGAGTTTACAGTAATGTGAAACCTATAAAGGCAAAAGAGTTCAATTCTATATTTAAAATAAAGATTAAAACCATACAAAAACAATTTCTAGCAACACAAGGAAATCTCAAATTTTATACAAAACCATCAGTTTGTGCTTGCTTAATCTTTTTTTAGCATGCTAGCTTAAGCGTTAGAGTTATTAGATTTGTTCAGAGAATCCACATTTCTGCCTATCTTTTAAAGAAGAACAGTGAATGTTTTCCTTTATATTAGATGCATTTATCTGTCTCTGATATCTTTGTTACAGTTTTTTTCTTCTGAATCTTTTTCATCAGCATCAAAGAACTTTTCAATTTTTGTATAAATTTACACCCATCTTACTGCTATCACAAACTGCAGAGAAGTGTCTTCTTAGTGGTAAAAGTTCATACACAATTTTATCTTGACATCTCAGAGTTTCTATATAAATGTACTCAGAAAGGGGCTGGAAAGCCTGCATTTTTATCTTGTATGAATTTATGTACTTTCTATATGACCATAGAATATTTTGTAATTATCATTGGAAATTATAATTGGTAATACGGCTCTTTTTTATTTTTTTCAGGGAAAGGTTTTTTATTAAAATTTCAATTGCTTTTTTTTTTCCCTTGAATTGTCTTGTTCTTATTTTGATCTGATGTGAAGAAGGAAAGCTTACCAAGGGAAGAAAAACAGAGTTTTGGATAATGGGTTAATTTTGGACCATGTTCAACAGTTTTTGAATTGGTCCCCAAGAAAAATTCTGTCTTGTACTACAGCAAATGTTCTCTGTGTTAAAATTCTTTATTGTGACAAAACACAGGAGTCATCAATAACATTCCTGGAAGATGTTTAGGAAGTAATTTCTGCTCCAAGAAATTTAATCTGGCCAACTCAGTAGAAGGCAGATTATATATTCCATGGGAAACTGCTGTCAAGAGAAGCCAAAACAGTGTTAGGTGTTTAGAAAACAGGTTTTTAGAAAATCCAGATGAGAAGATTGCAGTAGTTTACCTGAAAGAATACTGGGATATGAATGAGAGTTATGCATGCTGTAGAAAGAAAATTAAAAAGTGGGAAGGAATTGGCAGGTTCAAAGAGCAGGTTTGAGAGAAGGGTTGCCTGATGCAAGCCATAATCCTGGAGTAAACAGCCAAGATTTGGGAGGGTTTGAATATGACTGACTTCTTGGTTTTCATTTTAAAAAAGGTTTTACTCTCATAGTTGTGAAGGATTTAAATAACTTTAACCTGAGCCTAAAATGGAACAAGGCATCCTCCTGAATATGCCATTCATCTTTGACAAAGGGATAAATATCAGGTTCCAGAGACTAGATTGTAGCTCTGGGGTTGGGTTCTTGCCACTGGCTGGGAAGGGAGAGTTACCTACTTTACATCTGCCTGTCAGGGAACATTGTTTCATCTCTAAGTTTCCTCTCTGAATTGAGCTGACTGTATATTGTTACTGTTCTTTTAAAGCTCTTTGAGGTCAGTTTGTGCTGAAGTTGGAAACTGGACTGAAACATGCAGAGGCTTGATTGCAGTCTGTAAATAAGGATACACTAACTTGATTAACTTTGGAAGTTGTTTTCCTTTTTTTCTTGTTGTTATTCTCATCTAATTAAGGTAATTGTAGTTAATTGAAAAGGCATGATTGGTTTAATTGGATCTGAAGATGCAACAAGAAAATCACTAACGATGAAGATGGAATTGATTTGATGGAAACTACTCCAAACAAAAGTGCAGTCTGAGCATTATGGATCTCTTTAGAGAAAAGCATTTAAGAAAACATGGTCATTTTTTCATCACACAAGCAATGAACAGATGCAAGACCGTTGTACTGAAACTAAGTAGAAATAGTGTCAATTTGGTAAGTTTGTCCAGCTTTGCTATCTTATATAATGGACTTCATCTTTCTAATTGTATTGCAGGCTGCTTTGGTTTGCAAGAGATGGTGGGGACAGAAAGATTATATTGTTTAGGGAAGTAGGCTGTACCCATCACTGAGCACTAGCAGCAGGGACAGGACATATTGGGTGAAAACTCAGACCACATTAAAATTCAGTGGATTTTTAGATAGCATGGTGTCCCTTGATTTGTTCAGTTCCCTTTGTAATAAATTTATATCTAAAGAATTGAGGAATTAAAATGTTCTGTTTCTGTCCCAAAAGCAATTAGGCAATAGGGCTTTGTTCTTTGGCATCCACCAGAAAAGGTCCAGACTGCCCCTGTGGGGTTCATGGAAGGAGGTTTTGAAGCCTTGTGGAGGAGGAGCAGCAGCAATGTACTCAGCATAATTATTACTCGTATGAGTTCGACAGGAGTCATATTGTCTGATAAAACATTTTAGGAGCTTGACTTTGAAAGTGCATGGCTTTTCTGAAGAGTTATTTTTATGGTTAATGATCTATAATTTGTTTCTGAAGGATTAAAGAGATTTCTCAGTGGAAATGCAGTAAAAATGCAGATGTTGGCCATTGTCCACTCCAAATAATGTTACAAATTATACAGGGTCTGGTTTGCACAGGAAAAAAATGAGAATAATTCTCACAAGTTTATATTAAAAATTTCATTTTTATTAAATAATTCAACACAAGGGATTCCAACAAAAATGGTTTTTCATTGGCTGGAAACTATGTTTGTTGTCTGTAGATCAGGTTGAACCAAAAAAAGTTATAAAAACCATCATGGTATAAAATTAATAAATTTAAGTTTAAGAATTATGATTGGGCTGGAAGGCACAGGTTAAGAATAAAGAGCAATACAGCCAAGTTATAGCTAAAAGAAAGGCGTTGGGACAAACTGAAATTTACAGTTTGAACTACCTGGAGAAATAATGAAGACACATTGATTAGTTGCAATTGGAAGCATGCAAATAAAGTAAAATGAAATTAAATGGAGCGTGGAAGTGGCTGATCATACCAGGTAGAGCATTACTGTTGTAAACTGATGCAGTTTCTTTGAATCAGTGAAGTAATACCATTTACATCCACTGAGCAATAATTCCTAGGGAAGGAGTGTTTTCTCTTCTTGCCAACTTGGAATTGGCATCAGTAATGACATTATTGTAAAATGGAATTTCAAAAGTAAAAATATTACTCCAAAAATGAATTGAACACACATGGTTATTGGAAGGACCAAGAAATACCTGTTCTTGAGAAGGCCTTTAAGTGAATGAGGAAAACACTGTTCTGAGGAGAGTTTATTGGCAGTGGTGCACGTCTTGCACTACTGTGTGCCTAAGATGGCTGATGTCCAGCAAATGTAGACCTTTCCATGCAGCAGTTTCATATGCAGTTTATTAGGTTATCTTGAATCATGTTGCACTCCTCCATACAAATAGGTTCACAGTGCAGTCCTAAATGGAGGTGAAAAAAATTGGGCTACTGTTTTGTTTGGAAATGGTATATATTTTTGTTTGCTTGAATTGGGGGACCAAGCAGCCTGGAACAGTCTTGTCAAAATTTTTATGGTCTCTCTCTAGTGTTCCTTTGAAGGGCTGTGGTGCAAAGATCCTTCATCGTTTTTTTTCCACTGACTTGGATTATTTTTGTTTTACAGTAACAGGGAAGTGAGGCATGATGGAAGGTTGTGATTCAAAATAGGTATCTCCTTTAGAAGAAAAATGATTTAGAGAAAGATGGGAATTTTGAATCAACACATTTCTTTACTGAAAAAATAACTATCACAGCTAATAGAAAATAGGAAGAAGCATTAAATTTTAGTTTTATGTTAGGTTCCTACATTCGTATCTGTAATGTTTAGTATCTGCCTGTGTAAAAATGTGCACACCTTTATGTCCCAACTTTCAACAGGAAGCCTGCAAAAAAGTCAGAAATTTAACCCACAAAAGCTGAATTTCCATATTTAGGGCATAATGTCAAGGAACTTCACCAAAGTGCAAGTGTATGATCAAAAATAAAAATTGCTTTAATGTCAGCAAATTTTAGAACATGTTAATTTGTCTCACAGATTAGTCTTTGCCATTTCTCCCCCTCCCAGTAAAGTTCTTACATCAAAATTTGAAAAATGCATTGAGGGAAGGAGAAATCTGAGAAAGGGAAATGGGTTAAGTTGAATGAAAGGGCCTGAAATTTATCATGACATTTTATGGTGCTGAGTATGATAATTTCTATTTATAGGTCAAATGTGTTGTTCTAGATCCCCAATATTCCCAGCTGGTGCTACAATTACTAAATACCCTAAATAGTATGGTATTTCCTTTCCTATATAGCTAAATCTGGGGTCTTCTTCCAACACGAGAAATACACAAAGAAGGATATATTGGGTTTGCGTGGCAAGTTTTTGGTAGCAGGGGGGCTACAACGGTAGCTTCAGTAAAAGTTGCTAGAAGCTTCCCCCATGTCTGATAAAGCCAATGCCAGCTGGCTCCAAGATGGGACCACTGCTGACAAAGGCTGAGCCCATCAGCAACAGTGATAGCATCTCTGTGAACAACATATTCAAGAAAGGGGAAAACCACTGCACAACAGCAACCACAGCCAGAGAGAGGATTGAGATTATGTGAGACAAAACGTCAGGTCAGACCAAGGTCAGTGAAGAGGTGTTCCAGGTGCCAGAGCAGAGATTCCCCTGCAGCTCATGGTAAAGACCATGGTGAGGCAGGCTCATGATAGTTAACAGTGGAGCAGATATCCACCTGCAGCCTGTGGAGGTCCCCACCCCACACCAGGTGGATGTGCCCGGAGGGGGCTGTGACCCCATGGGAAGCCCACGCTGGAGCAGACTCCTGGCAGGATCTGTGGACGCATGGAGAGAGAGGAGCCCACGCTGGGGCAGGTTTGCTGGCAGGACTTGTGACCCCATAGGGGACCCACACTGGAGCAGTCTGTTCCTGAAGGACTGCACCCCGTGGAAGGGACCCACGCTGGAGCAGTTCATGAAGAACTGTAGCCCATGGGACGGACTCATGTTGGAGAAGTTAATGGAGGACTGTCTCCTGTTGGAGGGACCCCATGCTGGAGCAGGGGGAGTGTATGAGGAGTCCTGCCCCTGAGGGGGAAGGAGCAGTAGAGACAAGGTGTGATGAACTGACCACAACCCCCATTCCCCGTCCCCCTGAGGCTTTGGGGGAGGCAGAGGCAGGGAATTCAGGAGTAAATTTAAGCCCAGGAAGAAGTGGGGGTGGGGGGAAGGTGTTTTTAAGATTTCGTTTTTATTTCTCATTGTCCTACTCTGATCTGATTGCTAATTAATTTTTTTTTTCCAAAATCGAGTCTGTTTTGCCCAGGATGGTAATTGGTAAATGATCTCCCTGTGCTTATCTTGACCCACGAGTCTTTTGTTATATTTTCTGCCCTGTCCATCTCAGGAAGGGGAGTGATAGAGTGTCTTCGATGAGCACCTGGCATCCAGCCAGGGTCAACCCACCACAAACAGTTACTGCCCACATGCATATGAATCATACGTGTGCTGTTAATCTGTGCATGCACAAAGCGATTTGACATTTCATACACAGCTGCTTTGACTGGAGTTACTGAAAACATGGAGTAGCATCCCAGTGTAATATAGTGGTTTGGGCAAACATAGACCTTGCTTAATTAGTATGTCTGTAAATGTATGAAGAACACAGTGCTGTAATGCAAAATTTCACCTGTACTATTTTGATGACATCTGAAGATTTTTTTTGTTTAAGTTACAATGACAAAATTAATTCATCACAGTTGAGCTTTAACCTGCTTTGTCCTTTTCTCAAAAAAAAAAAGTCTAAAATAGGTGAAAAGCAGTTTTATGTCAAATGTAAAGTCATTCTGTTACAGAGCTTGATTTAAAAATGGCAACTCTTAGGTGAAAAATGATGGTGAGGAAAGAGTAAGTGGAGGAAAACACTTATATTTCTACAGAGAAAAAATATATTAATTTGTTTCATGTTTAACTATTGATGATAAAATATAACTATAAATTTTGAGAGTCATTTTTATACTGAATGGTACTGTATAATAGATACAGTATTTTTTCCTTAAAATCCTACTATAAAAATGTATAGCAGCACACCATTTCTAGTAGAAGTAATTACTTTTTTATTATGATCATATAGCACCTTTCCTGGTTGTGAAGTTCATGGACTGTGCACTCATTTTTGAGTTACAAAGTCATATTGATGTTAGTTTCTTGTAATACCAATATATTTTGTATGACTAGCCCTGAACATGTACACAAACTGAAATCTCCAGTTCACCTGGATAGATGAATCCTTGAATAACTTGATGGTGAACAATGCAAGGTCATCACTTCTTTTAAGGCACAGAGAATTCCTACTGAACTTCTACTTCAGCTTGGAATTTGGTGGCAACAAAGTATTTTAGAAACAAAACCAGAGTGTGACATGATACACTGACTGGTTTATTTCTACAAAATAAAATTACTTTTTCACAAATGGCAATTAATACCTGATAACTATATGCAAGCCATTGTAATGTCGCAACACTATATATTAGCACCATGATAAAAATAGTCAGTCACGTTTTTGTCACATAGCAACACTTTTTGCCTTTATTGAGAGTGTAAACATTTCTTAGAAGGTTTTAAATTTGCATGGATGTAGGCACCCACCTAAATGTAATTATGTATTTCAAAACAAAGAGAAAGAAAATACAAGCTGATGTGACAAAGATTTTACTGGCGTTCATTCACAACCATGTTATTCACAGTGCCAACTTTTCCTCTGCCCTCTATGGAAAACACGGGTCACTATCTGCTAGACCAGGAAGACCTTCAAACATAAGGACCAAGCTGTACCAAGTCATTATTGGTGACGTTTTAGCTGTACTATCTATGCTATTTCTCTTCCATGGCAAACCACCGAGGAGAATTTCCCTAACACTTTCACAAATGCTAAACCACACAAAAAGTTTAGAAGTTTGTAAATTGCTGGGCCATAAAAATAAATGCATGTTGACTTACTTTAACAATTTTATTGCTACTTCCTGGGACTACTCTGCATAACAGCTAATATTAGGTACAGAAGGATTATTGCCAGTGATCCATCCTAATACCTGACATTTTACTCCATGAATGAAGCAGAGTCAACATAATCTCTACATTTGTCATAGTACCATGAACACAGAATCAAACAAAGCCTGACCTTCTGAAATGAATGAAAGCATAATATTCATAGAAGTGGTTGCATTTTAGCCACTGCTTGTCTTAGTAAGGATCAAATACAAGCTACTTATTAAAGAAGTACCCATGACAAGGTAAATAAACAAACAAAAGAAAAGCAGACCAAATTTCTGTATACAGTGTCCTAAACCATCAGCATGTATTCTTCCCAAATCCACTGGAAGAGTAAATATCTTGCCTGAAAGATAATAAAGAACTGATAGACTAAGGCATTTTTCAGGTAGAAGATTCCCTAGCAGTGTTCCTTGAATGGTCCTTAGAGGGAAGTCTAACTGAATTTCTACACTGTCTAGAGTGGTGGCAGTATGATCTGGATGTGAAAGTAGGTGTATAAAGACAAATACTCTTCCATATAAGTTCCAAACTTTTAAAAGAAAGTAATTTTTTTTAGACAATATTTAGTACTTTTCTGTTTGTAAAGCAGAAAATTAGCACATCCTACTGCACAGGTCTCAAAGACAGCTGTTAGATGTCTCTGAAAGATGTAGCTATAACCCTTGGATGGCACAGTGGAAGTCACAGCTAAATCTAATGGCAAGGGCTAACCCTTAAAATCAGTAACAGTATGTGCATATAGCACTACCTTGTTTCTAATAGCAAACTCTGAACTCTGTACATGTAGCATGTCAGGAACTTATTTAATCAAATGGTGAATAAAATCACAGTGTTTCTTTCAGGAATTTGGTCCTGGTTTTGATCTTAACTGAAACAAGAAAGCAAAGAATCAAACATTTAAATTAACTATTTTTTTTTATGCTTTTTAAATGACTCATTTATTTTGAATTGTTATCAAAGGCTTGAGAGAGGTCTTCATAATCCAACCTGATTTATGGAAGGCTTTGTGGTAAAGGCACTGGGCTGAGACCTGCAAATCTTTACAGTTATGTAGCAAAAGGTTAGTTCGTTAATGTTTGAGAAATGCTCATATACACAAGAGATGCAGCTGTATAAATAAGTGTAAATGTGGCTTACAACTCTGAGGTTGGTTGAAATTAATTCCTGCAATGTTCTGCCTAAATCAAGAACTTATTAGAGGGTTAACAATTTATTTATGGAGGGATTCCATATTTGCACGTGTAAGCAACTCTTAAATATGTATATAATGACAAACTAAGCAAGGTGGTAAACCAGAGATCACTGATAGTCATAAAGAGACATACTCCATATCATTTTACTTCTTATGACAATTTAAATTTCACTTTTATGTGAAAGAACCATATTCTGTATGGGATCCTCAAATACTTTACAATTTAATTTCTCTAGGTGTTCTCTTAGATATGTGTTCTGTAAACACACAGAATTTCTCCTCCCAATCTTCTTTCATTTCTTTATTTCTTAACAGGTGACAATGTCATTGACAACTTGATATATGGACATAGAACTGTGGTGTACTTTGTATACTTCTCTGTCTTCTGTGCTCATTCTCTTCCTCTGTCTTCCATTCTAAGGGTGAGACCCAAGGACTTGGTTGTGTAATTCACAGCTTACAGAGACTGTTAGGGATCCTGTGCTGTGAGTAGCACAGAAGCAGTTAAGAGTGTGAGGGAGTGCAGGAAGCAGTTAATGACTACCCTGATTTAGGTAACAGGCTTAAAGTCTGAGAAACCAACAGTGGAAAGAACCAGTGTAAAAATCTAATAGAAGTTTTACTGTGATAAAGCTGTGACTGCTAAAAGCACCTGCAATGAGATTTGGATTTGAATGCAAGCCAAATGAAAGACTCAAAGGAGCATGCCAGTAACCGAGATTTAATATTCAACAGAAATGACTAGACACACTGAGGGGAACTGGTTTCTTAAGTGAACTGGGTAAGGGCTGTGAGAGCCTGTTTCTTTAAGGAATAGGAGCAACAACTTTGTAAAGAAGGAATGCAGACCCAATGGAGGAAATAAATATTTCATTAAGAAAGAAGAGAGGAAATAGAGTCCTGCAATGGAAAGGATGGATTCACATTTGTGAAAGCAATTCTTGGACTTCGGCAAACAATGAAATCTCAACACTAAAAGCTCAGGAAAACCAGATCAGGATGGTATCATGTGTCGTGATTTAGCTCCAGTCAGCAACTAAGCACCACGCAGCCGCTCGCTCACTCCCCCATGGTGGGATGGGGGAGAGAATTCAAAGAGTAAAAGTGAGGAAACTCATGGGTTGAGATAAAGACAGTTTAATAGGGAAAGAAAGAGCCGTGCATGCAAGCAAAGCAAAACAAGAAATTCATTCACTGCTTCCCATGGACAGGCAGGTGTTCAGCCATCTCCAGGAAAGCAGGGCTCCATCACGCGTAATGGTTACTTAGGGAGATAAACGCCATAACTCCTAATGTCTCCCACTTCCTTCTTCTTCCTCCAGCTTTATATACTGAGCATGACACCATATGGTGTGGAATATCCCTTTGGTCAGTTGGGGTCAGCTGTCCCGGCTGTGTCCCCTCCCAGCTTCCCGTGCACCCGGCACAGCATGGGGAGCTGAAAAAGTCCTTGACTAGAGTAAGCGCTACTCAGCAACAACTAAAGCGTCTCCGCATTATCACCACTGCTTCAGCACAAATCCAAAACATAGCCCCATACTAGCTACTACAAAGAAAATTAACTCTATCCCAGCTGAAACCAGGACATCATGCTAACAGAAATTTGCATATTATTATCCTTCTATTTAGTCTGAGTTCCTACTGCCCTTTGATGACGATATTTTTGGATGAGGTAATAGAATCATCCATCTTCTTGCAGCTGTCTGCAGTATGTACAGGAGTCAGCCAGATCTTAGGGCTTTTTTGGGGACTATAGCGTCACTAGTGTCTGAGAGCATTCTTGTAGGCTGATTTTGTCCACTTGCTGAAGCATCCTAATGTATGGAGTAACAAGTAGAGCTTCTGCTAGGAGATATTTCCTCTGGGAAATGACTGGTTGTAGTAGCTAGTGACAGGATTACAGAATGGCTGTCTCCTCTCACAGAGAAATGACCATGAAAATCCAGTGGTGATTCTATAGTGTATCTGGAGAGGTGCTCCCAGGAGATGAACTGACCGGGTGAAACCTCTCTGTCATTTTAAAGACCCTGGTGAGATCTCAACTTTAATACCATGTTCCACTTTGGTCAAGATATTAAGTAAAGATGAACTGAAATCACAACAGCTGCAGAGAAGGGTTGTAGGGTTTTTCAGGGGAACGAAAAGCATCTCTCTCAGGCAGAGAGATTAATACAGCAAAATGAAACATGAGGGAAGATATTGTTACTATATATGAGTATGTCATGGGGGCAAGCATGTGAGAGAGATCTATTTTTTCAGATAAAAGATCAGGCTGGCATGGGAACAGATGGCTATCAACTGGCTATGTGTAAGTTGAAGCTGGAATGAGAAGACAGGTTCTAACTTTCAGAGCACAGTTCTGGGTCAGTCTTCCAGGCACAAGTACTGAGGGTAATTCACCCCCAAATGTTTTAAGGATAGAACTTGGAGAGTTTATGAAAGTGATTTCATGTTTGATTTGTCTGCAGGCAGCTGACCCAAGAGGTCTCTGTCAGCCCTGTGAACAGACCATATACCTTCATCTCTTCCTTTAAACCCTTTTGAAGAACTAATTTTTCTAGGCAATCTTCCCTATATTGCTCATCTCTATTCTCTCTCTACAGTTTCCCATGCGCCCCATGCTTTGTCTTTGTTTCTTTTGTATGGCTTGTTATTATGATCTCCACAGCACAGAGAATTTATCTTTTATACAATGACACTTACGTTCATAGTACTATATAGATGATTAATAATAAATAATAGTACCATCTGGACTATCAAGCAGTAACAACTATATAATCATCAGACTTTTAATCTGAGTCTCCTGGATAGCTATTTCATTAAATCTGTTTTCAAAAGGTAATTAAATGTAAAAATGTCCTCAAAGAAAATATATATAGTGAATAGAAGAAAAATCTTAAACTATACTTTTTGGTTGCAGCTTGTATTCATCTAGTATATAAATATTGTATATGGATTCACACATGTATAATATAAATGGCTATATATAATGCTGTGGTGGTTTGACCCTGGTTGGATGCCAGGTGCCCACCAAAGCCACTCTATCACTCCCCCTCCTAAGGACAGGGGGAGAGAAAATATAATGAAAGGCTCATGGGTCAAGATAAGCACAGGGAGATCACTCAGCAATTACTGTCATGGGCAAAACAGAGTTGACTTGGGGAAACTAGTTTAATTAATTAACAATCAAATTAGACAGAGTAAGGTATTGAGAAAATAAAAACTAAATCTTAAAACACCTTCCCCCCACCCCTCCCTTCTTACTTCCCCCCCTTGTCTCTGCCGCTCCTTCCTCCTCAGGGGGAGGACAACTCCTCACACTCTTCCCCTGCTCCAGTGTGGGGTCCCTCCCACAGGAGACAGTCCTCCAAGAACGTCTCTAACATCCTTCCCATGGGCTACAGTTCTTCATGAACTGCTCCAGCGTGGGTCCCCTCTATGAGGTGCAGTCCTTCAGGAACAGACTGCTCCAGCGTGGGTCCCCCACGGGGTCACANATGTGGACCTCCACGTGCTGCAGGAGGACAGCCTGCCTCACCATGGTCTTCATCATGGGCTGCAGCACCTGGAGCACCTCCTCCCCTTCCTTCTTCACTGACCTTGGTGCCTGCAGGGTTGTTCCTCTCACATATTCTCATTCCTGTCTCTGGCTGCAAGTGCCCGGGGTTTTTTTTCGCCCTTCTTAAATATATTATCCCAGAGGCACTACCACTGTTGCTGATAGGCTCGGCCTTGGCCAGCGGCAGGTCTGTCAGTCTTGGAGCCGGCTGCCATTGGCTCTATCAGACACAGGGGAAGTTTCTAGTAGCTCCTCACAGAAGCCACCCCTGTAGCCCCCCTGCTACCCAAACCTTACCATGCAAACCCAATACAAATGCATAAGTCTATAAATAAAATAAATGTTTAGTGAAAAAAACACAAAATAATAGTCATGTAACATGATGAATCTAACACACTGTGTTACTCTACATCATTCAAGAAACAAAACTTAGTGAAAATTTGGTTTAGAATGGAAATGCTCATCATTAATTTAATTGGGAGCTGTTATGATTATGCCAAACCTAATGACCTTTAGAGGAAATTGAGCATGTTATAAACTGGAAGTGATCACTTAACTAATTCCTGTGGTACTGGTAAAAAAGGCCACCAATTTATTTTATTGTTTGTAGTTCCAAGTGGGATTAAACTGATTTTTCATTTTTATTTTCCTCATACTATTTCTCCAGGTTTTTAGGGTAGTCTATAATCTAAAGAGAGGGCAAAGACAGTTCTAATGTCTCTGCAGATGGGTATATTATCTCTTCCATCGAAGGATTTCCCCTGTGCTCCTCTTTCAGTTCTTTCCCTGATGTTGAGTGATTTAAGCAGTATTGACAAGGCAGCAGTGCTGTAAAGTGTTATTCATGCCCAAGTGCCCAAAAAGCAATTGGCCACAGAACCTTTAAAAAGCAGCAACAGTTGAATCAAAAATCTACAAATTAGAATTCTTGGCACATTAATAGCAGTCATTCATTGAAGCAAATTGAATTACTGCATGCAAATTAGTTTTAAAAGAGGGTAAGGGTGACTAGCTACTACTTCTGTTGTCACAGTAGTCACACTGATGAGTTACATGTGCTGTTAGCCTGACCTGTCTATGGAATCATAACAATTAGAGAGAAGCTAAATTACATCCTAATTTCCTCAAATATAGTTTAAGCACAAAATTTCAATTAATGTTAATGACAGAAAGACTAAAAATCTGTTTTATTCCATTCTGTGATCATTTGGGGCAAAATAACGGCTGGCACAGAAGGAAAAATTCTTAAAAGGCCCCAAGTTTTTAACTGATTTAAAATAATAAATTAATTAATAGGTATGCTTTTAAATTAAAAAAATGTAATAGGCGTATGTAGCAGCATTACTGATACAGTTTCTGTCTAACTAAAAGCATATTTTTTCTCTATATAGCAGACACATATTAGTTCAGCCTGACAGCATTTGGGGTTGAAAAAACTTGTTCATACAGCAGTAGTGTGACACTGCATCTGGTCTCAGCTGGTGTAGGCATGGTGCCATGCTATCCTGGGTAGACCACTTTTTTTCCAGTTTTGAGTGCATATAAATGTTAGTTGCGCACACCCACAATGTACATCATAAACCTATATGCACAGGCTGGATCTTTGCAAAAGATGGCATTTCCTCTTGCAAAGGAAATTTTCTTGATTGAAAGCTGTTTAAAAGTCATCACTTCAACCACATTGTTAAAGGTTGCCACTAAGTAATTTATTGAGTACTTCAGAGCCATTTTCTCTGCAACATGTTACAATAGAGATAATTTATTCAGAAGCCTACTTCTAGGAATCATTACTAATGCAATACTTATAAATGTTATCTTAGTTTAAGGAATCAATGAAAAAGGTACTTTACAAATTGCTATTGAGCAGCATCTTCCTCATTTATTGATGAAGTAGCACTGATTCATAGAAAAAATTTCTAAAGTTCGCGATAAGTTTTCCTGTCAAAGACATCAAGATAAGAATCGGTTCCATTGCCAGCTTCATGGGACATATTTTTCTACCACTTAGCTTACATTCTTCTGAAGAAACAGAAACTCATCAGGTAGCTGTGCTGATAAACCTGGAGAAGAAAGGAGGAAAATCTGTGTATTTGTCATAATAACTGGACAGAATATTTCTTTATGCTTTATAGAAACAGTTGATGAAATTATATTTTTCCCAGATTCTCTTATTTCTGACATTTACCACAATCTTACAGGTTGTGATATAGTTGAATATATACTCTTCAGCCTTTTTTATACAATTCCTGGGGCTGACACGATGACTAGAAATTCAGGGTCAGGTTTATCACTGTCCTTCAGCAGTACAAAAGTAGCTGTAAGCCTACCAAAACTTGTCACTTAAAGTAAGTTTATGCTTATTTGTTGATGCATCTGGTTTCAAAGTTGCTTTGTGTCACTGCAGAAGCATGAAAGAACCAAAACATATCAGTAATTAATCTTCCACTTACAAACTAAATTCACAAAAAAAAAAAAAAAAGTGGAGAAAACCTGCAACCTTTACCCCTATAGGCAGTGCACCAAAGCTTGAGCTTTTTCCATTGATTTTAATCTCTGAGAGAAAGCTGATGACAAGCTGTTACTAAAGTGAGCAGACATTTCAGAGCTATTAGAATTCCATTCTATTAAAGATTATCTCCATGGACCAAGATTTTGGAAATTAACCTTTTTTCTCTAAAAATGACTATATGAATTGTATTTCATTCAAACCAAGTCAAGTCACGTGTTTATCTTGTTTCCTGAGATCTCAGTTTTTTATGGTATTAGGGAGCTTACCTCCCACTGAAACAAGAAACTCAGAATATGTTAAAATCAAAATAATGTTTGGGTCAGAGCACACCTTTTTTATCTTCCCTCTTTTACAGCTCTGAACTTAGTGAAACATGACATTTTACTTTATCACTTGGTCTTATAATGTTAGATCCTGAAATGATTTACAAGTGTGAATTTACTGCTTTCACATCCTCGCAGCAGATATTATTTATGCCTATCTACTAAGTAGCATTCCCTATAATGCTGCCAATATGATAAAGGATTAAATTCAAGCTGATCTTCACCTTCCAGTGCACTTTCTAAGCAAATCTGAATGCTATCTTTGCCCATTTATCTTGATATTTTTGGAAATAAATTTTCAAAAGAAGGAATCATAGCATCATAATATCATAGCATCATTAAGGTTGG
>VZTV01099145.1:3534-21881 GCA_013400875.1 Anhinga rufa
CCCCCCCCCAAAAAAAAAAAAAAAGAAGCAGCCAAAACACACCCTGTGTGGGGGAAAAATCCAAAAGAGAAGGACATTGATAATTCTCATGGCACGTTGTATTAGAGATCTATTGTAAACTCCTGGGAACGTGGGCGGAAGCGGAGTCCCCACCACTTGCCAGTTACAACAACCAGCCACCAGAACTTTACTGTTGCCTTGAAATAGCAAAGGAAGGGGGCCAGTTCTGCTTCACAGAATGCTTTGTTGCTCCTTCCTCTTTGAAACCAGGAGGTGCTGCTTTGGGACCCCTTTCTACTGGGGATACGAGGTCTGTGTCTGCTAGCAGCAAAAGAGAGGCTGTTTTGCCCATGCAAAGGGATTAATTCCTAATTGGTTTTAGTCCTTAAGGGACCCATCTGTCTGAGGCAGCAACAGCCTGTGTTGGAAGAAAGATTAATTTGTCTGTGAAGAGGAGGATGAATAGCATAGTTGGCTGTGGTGGAAGTGGTTTGCATTCTTCAGGCAGATCTTTAGGATATTGGCACAGAACTGTATCTCTGTGAAAGTAGATACTGTGGTGCAGTTGATCTGATGACAGTGCAGATCAATTGGAGACGCAGCAAAGTCTGGTGTTAGTTGTGACTTGATTGCCAGAATATTATAGTTTATTTCTAAAATTGTCACGTAAAATTCAAGAAAAATAACCGTAGATCTCCCTTGATATAAAGAATTCTTTTCTATGAATGTAAAAGAAATCTTTAAGTTTTGCTACCTGTCTTGTGGAAAAAGTTGTCTTTTGTTGCCCTTTATAGTTAGTTAATCTATTCCTTTTTGTTGTGACTGCAACTACAAGAGAATTTAGGTTGGTCGAACAAGAAACGAATGCAATCTCTTGGTGTAGAATTCCTACCCTTTGGTTGGATGCCTCTGAAAGGAAGCTGGCTGTTGTCAGGCTGCAGGGCCTGGATCTAGAAGTGCTATACTGATAAGCAGTGGCAAGATATCAAGGGCTGATGACTGAAAAAGAAGAAAGGATCCATCGGACTGTATAATGAGCTGGTTAGACTGGGCAAGACAACTGTCGGATCTGGGGACATTCCTTGGTGCTGTGGGTAACCTCAAGTCAATGATGTGGATGATGGTGGTGATACTTCTACTTTCTGCTATTAAAGGTGATATACTGGGGTACAAAGCTGTTGGCTGCTGTAAACCTAACGTCCATTGAGCCTCTTCAGACACTACCACTGTTCACTGGACTGTGTTTTCTCACTCTAGCTATCTTTGAGGCTGTTTTCAGAATTGTATCCATGTGGTTTCTGCTCTGTTTGAAAGCCGAACAGGTGGAACTCCGGACTTTGACAGGTACCTTTCTGGCTGAGGTGGGAAAGATAGGAGTAGATGTCTCATAAAGGCCCCAACAGTAAAACACACAATTCTTAAACTCTGTTCGATTTCAGTTAAAACTGTATGGCTTCTCTTTTTTTCCATGAAGGGCAAGGGACTCCTAACATGGTTGTCAAGGGCTGAAGCTAACAAAGCATTTAAAGCTCCAGAAGGAGAGTAGGTGATGCATTTAAAGAGCAAATGCAGGGAGAATTGCTGTGGTTTATTTAAGTGGCTGAGATGGAAGAATATTTTCCAACCCTTTTATAGTTGTGAGCTGTATATTGGGTATGGCTCTTGGAGAGTGCTCATACCGACAGGGTGAAATCCTTTGGCTAACTCTAAGTACCGGTGAGAAAGTAACAAACAAACAAAGTTTAAAGAGAACCATTAGCAAAACAAAAACCCAAAATCTTTTAGGTGCTGTATAGGGCAAATCGCTGTGGTGAAGGGGAATGCCTGCTGGCTCCAGGATAGAGCAGTGTTTCCTGGTAAAGGACTATCTCACATGAAGCCTGAATAGTCAAGGACTGGGGACTCGCTGTCAGGGTTCACAGGCCTTTGTCTGTGGTCGTTTTTCTGGCATCTACAAGATTTTGAGCACATGCAGTTCCTGTCAGCAGTTGTGCATAGCGCTAGTCTAGGAGGCCGCGATGCAAATGAATGTGGTAATGCATTGCAGGGAACAGGGATATGAGTGATGGCCAGGAAGGAGCCTTCTGACCTGAGGCTTGTGTATGTTTTGGGCCAAGGGAAGTTGTTCTGGAATAATTCCCGAAAGGAAGGTGTTGCAGATATGTTTGTAATGCTCTTTGCGGCCTCAAGTTTTGTGCTTGATTCTTGCTCTTTGTTTACTTTTAAACCTTACTGGGAACCTTTGGATAGTTGGAGGTGCTCATCCAGTCAAGGAAGTAAGATTGCTTTTGGAGCAGCCCATTTCTGGGTGGCCTTTCATCTGAAAGGATCCCAGAATGGTGGGGGTTGGAAGGGACCTCTGGAGATCCCCTCGTCCAGCCCCCTGCGTGAGCAGCACCCCCAGAGCAGGGGCACAGGACCGCGTCCAGGCGGGGTGGGAATGGCTCCAGGGAAGGAGACTCCACAGCCTCTCTGGGCAGCCTGGGCCGCTGCTCTGGCACCCGCACAGCAAAGGGGTTTTGCCTCAGATTTCAGTGGAACTTCCCGTGTTCCAGCTTGTGCCCGTTGCCCCTTGTCCTGTCGTCGGGCACCGCTGAGAAGAGCCCAGTCCCACCCTCCTGACACCCGCCCTTCAGACACTGATAAGCACTGAGGAGATCCCCCTCAGCCTTCTCTTCTCCAGGCTGAACAAGCCCAGGTCTCTCAGCCTCTCCTCACCAGGGAGATAAGGATGTTTGAAGGAGTAGAAAAAGACCCAAGAATGGTCTTGGGATCTGGCATCTGTAATAAAGGGCCTGTTCATGGGGCAAGGGACACTTGTGAGGGAGGGTTCTGTGTCGGAGTCCTCCGTCTCCACAGTGGTATCGGTGTGTGTGTGCCACAGATATGGGCCTCAACATTAGAGGTATCCACTGAGCTTATCAGAAATGGGGTGTAACTGGAGTCCTTGGGTGTAGGGAAGTGGAACAATGTTAAGTGAATGGTCAGGAGCAAGTGTTATTAGTATCAGCCAAAGAACATGTATTAAATGCACCAGGGAGAGTGTAAGTCTGTTTACAGAGTTAGAGGCTGTTTTAAAATAGAAGGGCAATTCCCAAGAACATGGATTAGGAAAGAAGAAATGAGCTCTGACTCCATCTGGGCAGCTCGGAGGATTAAAGTGGTGCCAGGGTGTGCTCTGCCCTTTGTTCCCTGCGTCCTGGCCCTGCTTTGTACCACCTGGGCATCCTGATACATTGCCGAGTCTTCAACCTGAGAACCCTGTGTGCAAGTGCTGGGTGTGACCAGCCAGGTTAGCAGTCGTAGGTCAGGATCTGCTTCATGCTGACTGTTTTTGGCAAAAGAGAACAGTAGCAGTCTGTGTCTGCAACGGCCAGCATATTGGCTTGTTTAAATGACCAAATCTGCCTGCAGTAAAAGTTGGATCTGCAAGGGAAGTTGGATGCCCCTGCCCAGTTAAGTTGTTTGAAGGTGCCAGCAAGGAATAAATGCTTGCTGATTCAGGGAATCCAGGTTTCCACTCGTGACGTGAAATTGTTGTGAAGAAGTGTTTTCCACTTGAGAGAACACATGGCCCCGCACAGTGTGACAGCAAACCCATAAGTAGACAATATAAATTATGGGCATTGCTCTTCTGAACTTACAGGCCATGTTGCTGTCGTCAGCTATTACTGATCTGACACGGCATTATTAAAGAAATGTTTCAGACTGATGGCTAATTGAAGACCCTAAACATTTTAGACCCTCTTAGCTGGGTAAAATTGATCGCATATTTAAAAGCAGTATGCGATTTGCACTATCAGTTGTAAGGTACAAAAAAACCCAACATGTTGGAAGCTTGTTCTGAAGTTGCCAGGTTGAGTTGGTGGCTCTTACTTCTCCTGAGACCTCAAGCTTTTTCTTTTAAGAGGTCCATGGGTTTCCTGTAGATGATGTGATAGATGTTTACATCTTGCCATAACAAAGTCTTGCAGCTGCTAGCAGGCACAGTATCAAATTGGTTTGGATGTTCTCTTTGCCCATGCCCTCATCTTCATGTTTGAGTTGTCTTTGTAACAACTGGTCTCCAGTTGGCCATAAAATTTTGTTGTTCTGACTCGCTGGTCTGCCACGGTGCAGATGCAGCCCAAATGACACATGGGGCGCACAAAATCTAATCCTGGACCTCACCTTTGGTGACAGGGCTATTGAGACGCACACATTGGCTATATATTATTCTTTTTATCCTTTTAACTATTGTTACGTTAGGAAAGAAAACTCCCTGTGTAATCTGTGGTCCTTGGAAATCAGTAAACGGTTTGAGATTTGTGCAAACTCCAGAACCCGATGTTTGGAACAGCGCTGGGTTGTATGGTTTACTTCGGTGATGTTTATTTGCACAACTGTTTGAACCGAACACCTTGAATTAAGATGCATAAAGCTGGAGGATGTTTGCTCTTGAAATGAGGAGGAAGCTGCTTGTGTTTTATTGACGTTAACAATTTTTCTTTTCAGGGCACAGGTGCAGCAAGTTTTGATGAATTCGGGAATTCAAAGTACCAAAATCGCAGAACTATGAGCAGCTCTGATCGTGCAATGATGAATGCTTTTAAAGAAATTACGAACATGGCAGACAGAATCAACCTCCCTAGAAATATAGTTGTAAGTTCATGTCTCCCTTCCCTAAATTGTTCTGGCATTGACTTAGTTAGCATAATATAATGAGCACATGAATTTTTGATATTGCTGCTAATTAAATGGCCTAGAGCTAATTAAATTTTGTCTCCTTGCTTTGAAGGATCGAACAAATAATTTATTCAAGCAAGTGTATGAGCAAAAGAGCCTGAAGGGAAGGAGTAATGATGCTATTGCTTCTGCTTGTCTCTACATAGCCTGTAGGCAAGAGGGTGTTCCAAGAACATTTAAAGGTAAGTTTTCAGTGATAGAGATTCCATTTTGCTGTGAAGTAAAGGTCTAGGTACTGTCACTGTAGGAGGCTGGTTTTTCTCGTTCCTGGACTTGGCTGAATTGGTTGTTCTTGGCTACAGCCTGCCTTTGGCGGCGGGGGTAGGAGGGAGTCTGGAATTACATTTGTGAAGTGAGTAGGCTCTCGGGCATGGGATTTTTGGTCAGAATGCATTAAAATTTAGCAGTTGAGTCATTCTGAGTATTGGTGAAACTTAAAAGGTATGGTGTTGATCGGAGGATGATGGGGACTGTTGTAACTGGATTTGAACCAGCAGTTCTGCAGTGAATAGGTGCAACGTTTCCCTGGCAGGGATACGACTTTTTTGGCATCGAGTACCAAATTTCTCTTAGTAAGCAAGCTGTGTTAATTGGCTCCTTACGAAAAAAGTGCACAGAGTGAAGCGATTTGGAAGTTTCACAAATGTGCAGAGCTCATTTAGTGATGGTGGCCTTCATGACACTGGCTGCCTTTGTGGGTCTTAATATATTGAGAATCAAACTTGATTATTTTGGGGGAGCAAATGCTGTCAAGCCTAAAGTTTAATTTTTACTCTTTGTTTAGAAATATGTGCAGTGTCCAGGATTTCAAAGAAGGAAATAGGCCGGTGTTTTAAACTCATTTTGAAAGCTCTCGAAACCAGTGTTGATCTGATTACAACTGGAGACTTCATGTCAAGATTCTGTTCCAATCTGGGTCTTCCCAAACAAGTACAAATGGCAGCAACACATATTGCTCGTAAAGCTGTGGAATTAGATTTGGTTCCTGGGAGAAGCCCTATCTCTGTAGCAGCTGCAGCTATTTACATGGCATCACAGGCTTCTGCTGAGAAGAGGACACAAAAAGGTAAAATTTCACTTTTCTTTTTTCCTTTTCTCCTTCCCTGTGTCTTGTTGCTTGAAAGAGAATTCAGTGTTACTGCAAAACTCGGATGAGGTCTGTGCAAGTAGTGATAAGCTGCCGTTCTGACTGCATACAGCAAGGACCACGCCAGGATCTCCCGCTCCCCAAAATGAGCATAGCCAATTACTCAATTTTCAATGTAAACCGAGTTCGCTTTCTTCCGGTGCTAGGAGCTGGATTCTTGAATGCAATAGGACCAGTGCATTCAAGTGAGCATAATTTTAACTTTACCCATGCTACTATTTGCATGCATGCATTCTGCTGCTCTAAAATACTCCAGATGCAAACTCTGGGGCAGCCGCAGGTAGCTTTAGATTACATTGAGTCTTTAATCATTCTAGCAGCCAGGGAATCGCCCAGATTGGTTTGTGTTCCTTGACTTCTTGTGAGCCTGTGATAAAGATTGAGAGCGGTGGGACGGCAGGCTTGGCCGCGACTCACCTTTGGCATTACTCCCTTCTGGTAGGGGAGCCCTTAGGAAGCCAGTAGAGAGTTGAGGGCTGTTACAGAGCTTCAGAGGGGCGGGGATCAGCCTGTGGGGCTCAAGAGAATCAGGCCTATGTGGGGGCAGCACACGGAGAAGGAAGGGAGCTAAGGCTCTACGGCTGCGGTGGTTTTACAACTGGGTGTGACAAATGCATCCAAGTGCTGGTGGCTGGCTGGGGAAGCTCTGCTCATGTGTGTGGTCCACAGTCCACATCAGAAATGTTTAAAAATCCAGCAATTTCTTAGTGGAGAGCTGCTTTCAGGTAAAGAATTCCCTTCCTCTGTCAGGTTGTGGTGCTTCGTTCTGCATTAATCACTGCTTATTCTGGAGCTTCTGCCATGTTGGCAGTTTCCTGGGCACGTGAGTGATCTAGAGCCCCAGCAGTACGGTGCCTTCATCCTTGCTCCCCTTGAGCTATGGGATTATGCCTCTTAAGAGCGATCGCTAAAACAAAATACAGCTGCCTGCCATGGATCCAGACACGACCCCATACTCCTTCAGTGTCCTCAGGCAATGCTGAAGGCCTTCATGCACTTCAAGGTTTAAATTCCAAACTTGGTAAATCTTGAATAACTTTCTGTGCATCTCAAACAAGTGTTTCCTTTGCTCGTTAAACAGTGCTCTGGGCCTCTGACTTATTTCTCTGTGCATTTTAGGGTAAATGTATTTCGTGCTTAGCTGAAGGTATCGCTTCTTGTCTATGCCCAAGTGTGTTGCTTATAGTTGCTTATATATGCTTATAGTTAAAGCATAAAAATGAAGATCCTGATGCTGATGACGATTTATTAGCATGTTGCTGGGCACGCGCAGAGCTTGCAGTAGATGTCCCTAGTGACTTTTGCACTCTGGGCCCTCTGCCCTTTGAAACCGATACTATTCCAAGAGCGACAGCCTAAGCTGAATTACGGCACGTGAGAAGACAGACTTAGGTGTGCAAAATATTAATTAACCATTTTTTCCAGGCGTTTGGGAGAGTTCTGAATTAGCGACGTGTATGGCGCTGCTTGATAAATTATGCTTGCTGGTTTCTTCAGCACTAATGGCGAAAGTAAAAACTGATCACCTCTCTCTTTTTTTGTCTTAGAAATTGGTGATATTGCTGGTGTGGCTGATGTTACGATTAGACAATCGTACAGGCTGATCTATCCTCGAGCTCCAGATCTCTTCCCAGCAGACTTCAAGTTTGATACCCCAGTAGATAAACTACCACAGCTGTGAAGTTGCAGAGGGTTACATTTAATTTCTATTTTAAAAAAACCCAACCCAACAAGAAGAAACTTTTGATTTTTGCCTATAATAAAGGATGTACAAAGTGTTAATATTGAGTCTTCGTGTTGTGGAACTGGAGGATATGGAGCTGGAGCGTTACTGCTGGAACGCAGCACACATTCCAAGGGTAAACAAGCGCATTGTGTGGCATTTTGTATGTATATATTAGTGGAAGTAAATATTTAATGACTGTTGCAACAAACTTAATTTCATATTGTTGTACTTATTTAGATTTCTTTTGTAGGGATCTAGTAAGATGTATTTTGGAAAATTTAAAATATTCTGTAATTCCCAAATAAACTGTTTTCCAAAAACACTTACCACCTTGTGAATACGCCTGCAACCTGCCACGCACGTACCGTTCCCCACGCTGGGAGCTGGGACGCAGTCCATGGAATGGCAGAGTTAGCTTCGTGCTTAGGGACGTGGTCACAAGGCTGCGCAAACGCTCGCTTTCTTGACAGTTTTTAATCTCTAGCGTGGCTTTAGTATTTGTAGCTAGCTGTCCACTAGCGCGTGGATGGCTGAACCCGGAATGCAAACGGTGGCTGACAAGCGGTTCGAGTATTTGCACAACTGCTGCCGAAGATTTCTAGATCTGATGTGAAAGGATTAGTCGCATCCTTGGCACGGCCGCCCTGGTTTTCACTGGTGTCTCTCTTTGCTTCTGTGAATTTGACATAATGACGAAGCAGCTAAAGAGAAAAGTAAGGACTCTTGCTTTAGCTAAATTCCTGACACCTTTGCGATGCTTGGTACTGTACAAGGGAAGGTAAAAGACAGCTGAGGTGAAAGTTTCTGTTCAATGCTCTGATGTGTCCATCCACCCTGCGCTCTCTCAGGCCACGGGTTAAGCTTTTGGTACTGTTATCTTCTAAGTGAGCGCTTGCTTGTTTGAAATGACGCACCAGGTGCTGAGCAGTGAAGGCCAGAAGTTATTTAGCCCTCCCTGAGCTAAAAGCTTTGAAAAGTAGATGCCTCCTGACAGTGTCCCTCTGTGTGCAAAGCAACACGTGCACTTGACCGGGAGTCTTCTGGTTCCTGAGAATTTCGTATCACAGGTGTAAAATCATTTTAATTACCACAAAGAACAGCTGAGGGGGCAGCTTGCTGCACGTCTGGTCCTAAGCCATCTGAGGGAAGGCTGTGTGTCCAAGGCCAACAGCGCTGTCAATAGCCCTCACTGTTTTCTTGCTGGTTTAGCTTTAATCCTCTTCTGCCAGTCGAGACTACTGAAATGTGGCAGCTCAACGTTTTTTTTTTTCTGTAAACAAATAACAAAGGCTGTGCAGTTCTGTGACACCACTGAAGCTGGTGGTTGCAGCCGTGAAAAGGTCTGGGGTGGATGTTGAAGGTGGTGCTTGACTGGCTGATGTACTTCCTTAAACTTCGTTGCAATATTTTCTATTACCTGGGCTTTCCCTGCCTTGCTCCGAGCTGCTCCGTCTGCTGCCTCTGTGGCAGAAGGTGTGATGCTTTAGTAGGCAGGGCCTGACCTTTAATGTACTGTTTCAGCTTGGAAAGGCAAAGGTCAAAGTTGTTTTACCACAAGTGTACTTCCCAGCGTAGATCAGCACGTTAAATCTACTACATGCAGGTTAGAAATGGCTGAAACTTATATTTACCATACTGCTCTTATTTTAAATGCTTTCAGGCATGGGACACGTGAGTGGTTGCCGTTGAAATCGTTACCTGCAGCAAAAGCTGTCTGGGCAGAGGGTTAAATGCATCAGTGCAAGGCTTGGGAGGGGAGCAGGTGGAGGCAGGGACATTGCAGCCTGGCATGACCCTCTTCCCTGCGGTTCCCTGAGCAGTTCCTGCGCCTCCCTTGGTGGGGAGATGGTGGTAACTGCGCAGCCCAAAGAGGCAGGACTAGGGCTCGGCCTGTAGGGGCCGCATGTTCTGAAAACCAGTTACTACTGGTCCCAGTAAGACTACCATTAATGTGAAGTGTTCCAGGAAAAAAAATAGTACGATTCTGGATTTGTTTTTAGGCGGTTCCAACCCCTTTAGTAGGCTGCTTTGATGAAGCTAAAGAATTTGGCTTCTCTTACAGAAGCTTCTCATTGAGAAATGAGCTCCCCCTGTTCCTGGCTGGCTGGAGGGCTTCTCGCAGCTGCGAGCATGGTTGGTACGCCAGTCCCCCCTCCTCGGGGTTGCAGGGAGGTGTGAGGAGCTGGAGAGGAGGTTGTTGCAGCCCGGCAGCCTGTTTTAGCTAACTACCACCTTCTCGTGTTACCGAAGCAAAGCGGTAGCAAAGGCTGTAGGACAAGCAGAGCCTACAGTGCCAGCAAGGAGCCTGGCCCCGGCTCACGTTCACGGGTTTTGGGTTCTCCGCTAATGCCCGTCTGTTGTTGCCTGGGAGAAGAGGGGGTGCTGGAGGACTGCCGTCCCTGCACCCACCAAAGCCAGGGCAGCGTACCTGCAGGCGCTTCCCGTGCGATTCAGCTGCAGTTTAGATGCTTGAAACTGTCTTCATGTAGAGCCAGCCCGTTGCGGAGCGGTGGCTCAGTTAAGTATTGAAGTGGCTCATGGGAAAGTTGAGTTTGATTTTAAGAGTAAAGATTTTTAAATGCACTCAGGAAAGCAAGCTTTGTTTTCTGCTTAAAAGAACAAGCTCCTTGGGTGTAGGTTGTTGTTTGTTTACAGAGCATTCTTATATCGTGGGGGGGAAGAGACTATAATGAAGAAATACCCAGGGGGGGAGTGAGCGTTGTCTCCCCCAGCCCTCAAAGGGAACCTGGGAAGGGAGAATGCTGATGCTGGTCGTCTTCTCCCTTCAGGAGGGCTGCTCACCCCGGCAAGAGGCGGCTGCTTCCCTCCAGCCTCGGGAAGGAATAGTGCTCAGAGGTAACTATTTATTGTGACGTAAAAAAAAAGTACACTGAGCTACCACTGAGAGACTGGGTTTCTGTAAGTCCCCTCCTGAGCGCAAGTTCTTTTCTGAGGTTACCTGTGGAAAAAACATGACAAGTCACTTCAAGAAACAGCAAAATCATGTTTGGGACACAATTTACAAATTACTCTATTTAAAACTTTAATTTGTGGTATTAATGACTGCAAAACACTTAGAATAACATTTGTTAAAGGCACATTTCATTTTAATGCATAGTGTACCATTCTAAAATATCCTAATTTCCTTACAAAGTGCTTGAGCAGCCACATACAGATAAAGTATAGCAAAATATATTTACAATCTAGGGTTTAAAATCTTAATCTGCCTAAAAATATTTAAAACACTACGAAGATAAAATTAGTGCTTTCTTTCAGCTTAACTGGGTGAACATACCCTGCCCTCTAATTTTTTTTAATTTTTTTTTTTTAGTGATTTACTTAGATTAAAAAAAGATTTCTGTACAAGTTGTAGTTAAGTATCCTCAAAAATACCTTTTTGTAAGTGTTAAGCACCGTTAGATGCTCATATATATATATATATTTGGGAACCAAAAAGCTGACTGTACCTCAAAAGTACTGGTTTCAGCTGGATCTAGGAACATGATTTGTTTCTTATTAATTAGAATCTGGAAACAAGATAATGCTGAAACAGTGACTCACTCTGCCAAACGTGATGTGTAGAGCTGGTAAGGATGCCTTCCTCGTTCCTGCGGGAGGGTGCCTGATTTAGACCTATTAACCATTTGTTTTTTGCCTCCCGAAGCCTCTCCCCTGCCTGACCCTGCAGGCCTGTCCAGCAGCATGATTTTCATCAACCACCTTAGCCTTGCGCGCTCACGTGCTTCGCATTTCTTCTTGGAATGAATAAAATTGCAAGGTTTGAATTCATTCGAGCGCTGATTCTCACTGTCTTAGCCCGTGAACAGCACACTCCTGGCTGGGATGAACCTGCGAGATTACACCCACAATCAGCTCCGAGGGGGGCAGGAGCTAAAGGACCCCGTGGGGAGTTTATTTTCCATGAATTAACGTTTGCCCACCGACCACCAGATGCCAAAAACAGGTCTTGGTTTACAAGCATGCACAGTGTCTGGTCTAAATTATTTTTCAGCTTTTGAGGTACAGCTCTTAGTGTTAAGGGCTTTATAAAATATACACTGGTTTTATCAAAAATATTTATACATTCTGTTACAACATATTGCTTTTACCCTCTAACTGCCAATCTAAGTTCTGGAGTTCAGTGGCCCATACCTATACAAATACTTCTGTCACTCAGAGTTCGATGTTGTTCATCAGCCACTGTGCAAAATTCATGAAGTACAATTAAATTACTCGCCTGGACATAAGAATACATTACAACTTCCACATATACATGTTCACAGCATGTATACATTGAAAATCCTTATGTTTTCTAGAAGTGATATGACGTTCTACAGCAGATACAGGACGATCTAGGTGGTTAGATACAGACAGGCTGACTTATCTGCCCACTGCGGGAGTGGGAGAGGCAAGTGTGTGCAGACGTGGGAGGGCTCGGGCAATGCACGCGCTTTGCTCCTTGGGGTTAGACTGAGCGACAGCCTTGTGCCGTTCTTCACCTCAACCAGGGTTTTAAGCCGTGCTTAAAAAGCTTGAAGGCAAAACTGTTTGGCAAGTGGCTTTGGTAAACTTTCTGGCTTTTTTCTGGATTTCTCTCTCTACTGGAAGCACTTACACTGTTGTTATGTCAAAGGCAAGGCGTTTAACATTTTTCCTAATAAATACCATAGAAAATTTACAAAACAAGGCATATCTGTTCTCAATACCATTATTTTAAGAACGCAAGATGAAGGTGTACATAGAAATGTGTAGTTTTATAGACTGCACAAGATACTATTTAACTGAAATCATTCGCCTTCTCTAGCTAGAACCATGTTCTGTGCGAGTGTCATCAGTATCCCAAACTCCTATTTCAGCGTGGCGGAGTAGAGATAAGTGATTACCTAACTCAAGCTCTGCTCTTCCCACTTAAGGCAGATACTTTGAAAAGTGATGTTATCTGCTGTAGAAGAGTGAGAGGGACAGTACAGCTCCACCTGTGCCCGCGTGTGGGAAGCTTAATACAGCCTGGGTTCACCAACTCAGATTAAGAACTCCATAGACCTGTTTTCCAGTGCTTAGATTAAAAAAAACAATGTATAAAGAGGCCACTCTTCACAAGAGTGTTAAAACAGTACTTAAAAGGATCTTCATGTGATTTTTTTTAAAAAACCAGAAGCTACAGGTGGCACAGAGAGCAACTGAAGGGTCGGTACTCTTCCGAGAGAGGCATTCTTGTGAGCCAGTCAGCTGGGGTTTCACAGTGTCTCGAAGTTAACACCAGTCAGCAATGTAATCAAAATCTCTGAACATTTCCTGCTCTTCTTCTGAAAGTATCCTTGGTTCCCGAGGCGGAGTGAGGATGGGTGCTTCAGAGGTAAACTCATCATCAAAATTACTAACATCTTCTCGTCCTCTAATGGTGGGTACAAAAGGCGGCTTCACCTTCTTGGCCAGTAAAGCGTTCCAATCTATTAGCTGTAAAATAAACCAACTGCTGTTTAGTTTCCCATCTCTGCCCCTTAGCGTCCTTAGAAATAACGCTAGCTTGTACTCACCCTGAAGAAGTGATGCTTTTTCACATCCTCGGCATCCTTCTCTCCAGCTCCAAGACGCCGCTCTGGGTTTCTTCGTAGCAGCTGACAAAACACGTGAGGTTTCAGTGCAAAAATTCAGGGGTAGCGGGGGAGGAACTAGGGAGGACGAGGGCTACTGTGTAAGAGCCAACAGCAAGGCTGGGCGGACACCGCAATTCCTACTGCCTGACCTACAGGCAATTCTTGGTCCTCAAAGAAAGGGAAAGGCAAAGCCTCAGATGTACAGAGCTAGAGCTCGCAGTGCTCTCTAGAGGTGCCCGAACCTGTTGGCACAATTCCACCGGCAGCCTGGCTCTGAACGCCGAGAGAGCAGACGGAGCCGTCTCGCTGCAGAGCGGTGGTACCGAGCCTTGGTACCCGAGGTGCTTTGCGGGGCCGGCGTTGGGCACAGAGATACTGAAAAGCGTGCTTTTTGCTGGAGAGGATACAGGGTTTACACAAGCTACTATTTCTTGCTTCGCTCAGAAGAGCGACTACACTGCCGTCTCCCGTGCCCATATTTCACAGCAGTTGATTTACCACAAGAGGGTTGAATGCTGCTTTACACACCCAGCCAAGTAAAAGGGTTTTCTCCTTAACCCCAGAGGTCGGGTGCTCCCACTTGTGAATCACGCTGCTGGGAGCAGGCCCCTGTTCCAGGCAGAGCGCCCAGCATCGGGGTGGGTCGATACATCAAAAAAAGAATGTCTCCTACGTTAGGTAAGAGTTTCTCAGATGGGAACAGCGCACACACGACGACGACTAGCAAACTGCAAGCACAAGGTTCACGGTACACGTGTTCTGGGTGCAGCTGAGCAAGTCCCCTGTGGATACCCACGTGATAATTTTCACGGTAAAAATACCCTCTCGCCCAGGTCCTGCCTTCGAAGCGTTTTCTTCCTGCTCTCTCTAGGCAAACACTCTCTCCCTGGGAGTAAGCGATCATTTTAAGCTATACAATATCTAAGCTATTACTTAAATATTTATGTCGCAGTAGTTACTGTGACATGCTTTAACTTACGTGCTGCAGCATGTTGCTGAATTGGGTGCTAGATTGATACTCAGTGTCAGACATTTAAGTGGAGAGGCTGCCTCCAAAGGCTTTGAGTCACCTCCAGGAGCTGCCTTTCTATCAACTGTGATAAGCGTCTAACTTAGACAGGTTCAGGCATCTTCTTTAGGGAAGCAGCGGCATTACACTAAGGATAGTGCTAATAACAATCGTAAACAAATTCAGCTGTTCTTTGCCAAGAACGGGACTGCAGATGCCACGTGTACGGTGTTCCCTGCCCCAGCTGGAATGAAACCAAAAAGATTTAGAAGTCTTTGAATTCAAATATTCATGTGACAATGTTAATCTACCAAACAGGTCAATGCAGCAGTGTTCTGCTAGGAAACGAGAGCTGAACTTCTCTAGTTAGGTACCACTAGGAAACTTGGTTCAGGGAGAAGACAGAGCCTCTAGTGTTTTACATTTGAAACAGAAAAACTTGCTCCCGATTGCGGTGGAATGGCACCGACAATCTTCATTTAAGGTGCTAGGCAGAATGGCACAGCGTAGGTGAAGCACGCCTGAAATTTAATTGTAGAACAAAATAGCAAGCGTGGGTTCTTAAGGTTTTGCTCCTCACAAAAGTAATTAATTTCCTTAATGTTGGAGAGGAAACAGGATAAGAGCAGGATACTGTAATAGTATTATGTTCTTACCCGTCTCATTATAGAGATGGCTTCCGTAGACAGAAATCGTGGATATCTTACTTCATCATTTACAATACTGTCAAACACCTCTTCTTCATCATCTCCAGGGAAGGGAGACTATAATGAAAGTAATTAAAAAATACTATTAAACAGGCTTAAAAAAATCACTTACAGTTGAAAACAACATCTGTTCTGCTGACAGTTTGGAACTAGACACCCCGAAATGAAGTAGTCCTTTTCCCAGAAACAGATATGGTAGTTTTCCTTAAGGAAGAGAGAGAAGTTGAGGCAAGTTGGTATTATCCCTTAATTCTTACTGAAGGTCTGTGCTTCAAAGATGTGCTTTTAGAAGCAGGAGCACCTAAAACTGGGACGTTCTTTGAACTCTGGCACAAGATACACAGGGAATGTGGAAAGCATGTATCAGCTCTTCTTTGGGACAGCTGCCATTCGCAAGTAACATGGCCAAGACTGATTTGTTTCCGTAATATCTTTAGCACGTTACAGCTTAAGGGTTTTCAAACTGTTTTGAAGTGGCCTGACAGATGTAGGCAGCACCCTACAAGCTTTTTGTCCTTTTCTACCTGAGAGGAAGCGAAAGAAAGTTGAATGATCATATTTTTTTTAAAAAAAAGAACAAAATGATGAGCAGATCTATAGATTTTCTCCGTTTTTTTGCCATCAGTGTGCTAGCTGGGAGACACTGTAACCAAATGGACCAGAAGGCAAAGCAATATACGCATTGGTAAATAACTAGTCCAGAGTAATTTATTTATACCAGCTCATTTACATGGAATTAGGGCAGTCTATTTTAGTGCCTGTGTAATTCAAATGGTAAACAGCATCGCGTTTGGCATAATCTTTCACTACTATCCAGTTTACGCATTAAGGCTCGCTTCCATACAAGCTACAGGAGATAAGGAGTTTATTTTCTCTCCAAAAGCATTTGGGCGCAGAAGACTGCTATAGCTGCACTCATCCAAACTGGATGGTAATAGATGTGTGCTGGAAACGGAGTTCCCAAACCCAGGTGTGCTATGTTTTTGCTTAGAGACGCTGATATTAATGTGCCATCACTGTGATTCAATTTAAGGCATAATGATGTAATTGTAAGTAGCTGCTCAGTATTTAATGCTTTTTCTCTTGACGAAGTGTGTTAAGGTGCTCGCTCTAAAACTAGGTATCCCTATACATACTGTGTATACGAGCATTGACACAACAACTGTGACAGGTAGGGCATATTAAATGTTGACAGGCCGGTATTTCTGGGTTTTGTAACCTTTTTAACGTGTATTAATGACTCCATTGTATCTTACTAGAACTTACCTCACCCACTAGCATCTCATAGATAAGTACACCAAGACCCCACCAGTCTACAGCTCTTGTATAGGAAGTTTCTGTCAGCACCTCTGGAGCAAGAAATTCCGGTGTGCCACAGAACGTGCTTGTTCTGTCTCCAAATCCCATTCCTGAAAAGTTACAGTTCATGAGAACCAAGCAGTGTTTTCTGCCACTCCACAACCTATTCCTCCAGCAAGAAAAACCTCTCTTTAGAGCAACTTCAGCCGACAGCGTAGTTCCAGGGCCTGTCCCGAAGGCTCAGGCCAACGAGGTAAACACGTTCCCCCATCCTTCCCTCCCACACCCTTCTTCCACATGCGCTTCAGTATGAGTTTCTTCTATCCTGAACTATATGCAATGAGCCAAATTAAGCTTCCAGATACACCTCTGTCACCCAGTTATCTTTGCTTGGAAAGATACAAACAATCTCACGCTATACTTGTACTAGCTGGTAGAAGAAAGCGTGGTACACTAGTCAAACATGCCTACTGCGATGCTTCTGTAGCGGCAAAACTACATGTAGTAAAGTAAAACATGGAGCGCAGTGAAACAACTCTGAGCAAAAGCAGCAGCCCTGTGTATGTGCAAGAGGGGCAGGTCTGGGACATCAGCACCACGAGGACTGACGTGACACTACACGTGGAAGTGCTGCAGGACGCTGAGGAAACCATTTATAGTGGTAGTCAGTAAACCAGAGAGCTTTCCCTGTCCTCGTTTCCTTTTGTCGTTTATGGAATTTGTTTGGAGCTAAAGTCACAGGACTCGCCCTATTAAAGACATATTAAAGACAACAGTAATGTCTGAACACCTACTGGATTTACTAAATTCCCTCTGAGGCTACCTAAAAGGAAAAGATATGGAGGACAGGCTATAGAAACTGGAAAAGGAAACGGACCTGTCTAGATCTTCCCCCACAATGGGGTCTGAGAAAGCCACTGCTATTTCGGTTGCTACCTCTACTTTATGTCTTATTTGAAAGGTAGTTGCCAGTACTGGGATGCTTGAAAGTAACTTTCTAGCATCTCAGCTTCCCTTTTGGGATACATTTCTCTATTTTAGCTATGGTATACTGTGCGTGTCATTCCCATATACTCAGAGTTGCGACTATTTCAGAGATAAAGATAATGATTTTGTAAAAAAGTAAAGAGTGAGCTATGGACTATAATGGTACTTGGTGTCATTGTACAGTGTCAACGTGTTTAGAACGAGGAAAAACACATAGGAAAAACCTCATGTTTTTTCTGCTAACTTGTGAAGTGCAGCACAATGCCTTATTAACAAGCAGAGGTACGATGAAGTAATAATCAGAATAGGTGATGCTCACAACAGAAAAATGAATTAAAAAAATAGGGCTATGCTCAGATGCTCCTGGTATTTGCCTGCTGAGGAACTTCCTCTCATCTCCACATTTGTACAGCCAGAGACCTATTGTTTTCCTTCAAATGATACAGGGTAAGTATGTGCTATACGCATTTGCTGACTGAAAAGCCTCAAGGAAGAGTAAGACAGACTATGGGAGCCCCCTAGAAAGAGAATTTAAGGGACATTACCTTCTTTGCAAAGACCAAAGTCAGCAATTTTCACAAAGCCTTCTGTGTCCAGCAATAAGTTATCCAACTTCAAATCTCTAAATGAATATTTGAGAACAAAATTGCATCACTGATGTTTCTTCAGCACTCTTCAGAAGAGCTGAAATTCATCTGTTGGAAATGGGTCAGTGACTACTTACCTATATACTATTTTGTGTTCGTGTAAATACTGAAGTCCCAGAACCACACATGCAGCATAGAATCTGTTGAATAAAAGTTAAAATTTCAGTGGATTTTAGTCTTGCTTTTCAGAACGTGAAGTCCATTATTATTGATCTTTTTTATTAACCATCCTCTGAAGATTACTGATTATTTTTTCAGGTACAGACTAGTTTTATACAAGGTCAGAGTTTTAAAGCCAGATGGCAAAAATGCTTAAGCTTGCAGCTTTCAAGCTGTAGTATGTTCGCTTGGCCTGGAGGATAAGTTTTCTGTAGTGTCCACTGCCATGGCATTGAAGGATTTCTAATTTGGCTTATTCTTTCCTTTTTTAGTCTTATCTGCTATTTTAACTTTTCATTTAGCTTTTTAATATAATCTTTAAAAAAGTATTATAAATATTGAAT
>VZTV01099150.1:0-10930 GCA_013400875.1 Anhinga rufa
GGAAGCTGAATTTTCCGTGCTTTCCAGCTGCAATTTTACAATCTCTCATTTTTTAAATTTTATTTTAAATCGAAAGCGCCATGATATATGGTATGTTTTGTAAAAAGCTCCAGGCATTTAAGTCAAGATCATTCAAGAAAGCTGGTGCCCTCTTTTTAAAAGATTAAAAGTAAGCATCTTGCCCTAACTGCAGCAATTAAAAGCTTAACACCACCATCTGCAGTAGGATAAGGAATAAAACTGAGATAAAGTATAAAACTCCCAAGAACTGGTGTGATCACAGCTTACAATAAGAAACAACCTCAATTCTCGCATGATTTAATATAATACTTTTTTTTTTTTTACAAGATACAACAAAGTAGTTCAGAGAAAAAAAAAAACCTCAACTCCAAAATACTGAAAATAAGGATCAAACAAAAAGTTACCATGATGTTCTAGCAACACTGCTACAAGGAACCTGTAGATGGTATTTTTGTTTCTAAGAGACAAGCCAGTCTTAAGTTCTTGCTCAGAACAGCTCTACAGTTACTTTCAGAAGTTGAATTAACATCCTTGGACAAGAGAAATAATTCCCCCCGCCCCCGCAAAGAATGACATACCTACTTTTATTTGTGCCACAAAACAGGTATTATTTTTTTTAAGGACAAGAGTCAACTGACAGACTTGAAGACTTAGTAAACAAAACTTTGGTTTTTGTCTGCTACACCACAACCCATTCCATGGAGCACAAACATTCAAAAAAAAACCCAACAAAAAATCCACCTCATCCCATTCCCCTCACCAAAAGAGATCTGACAACCCATCCTGGTACCTGGGTCTCTCTGTCCATGTAGGCACCACGTTTTTGTGCCCCAGCTCTGTGGTTTAAGCTGTGTTTGTCCCAGCTGCTGCAGCCGCTCTCACTGCCATCAGGTAAGCGCTCAGGGCCCTGCTCTATGGGTACATGCCACCGGCAAGCAGGAACAACATAAAGCTTCATATATTTGTAATTTAACATTAAACATCTTAGTGTCTTCGACATCCAGGAAACCCACAAACCCTTTAGGAAAGTACCACTTCCGATCCGAGACAAAACAGGCATTATTCAAACTGAGAATATCCAGATCGCTTGAAAAGAAGAAATGCAGAATTATTTCAACAGCTATATATGTCCGTGCTTGATGTTAACATTTCACTTCCCCAAACAACCTCTGTACAGTAACACTTTTTTGCAAGGAAATTCAGACTGGATCTCTGCTTCTCCCCCCTGCCACATCCAGAGCATTGGCAGTCTAGCCCTGGATTTTTCAATGAACCTAAGAATTGACAGATCCCATCTCTCTTGCATCCTTTTTCATATACCAAAAGAAACAGAACAAAAAGACTTGCTCCCATTTTCCCAGCACCCAATTAGCTGATGGCTTCAAGACAAAAAGCACTAAGTAACCCAGCCCAGGCAAAAGGGACTTCTTTGCACTTGGGTACCCCCCTGCACTGAACTTTTTGTAGTCCTGTTCGGCAATTCAGAACAGCCTCAGTTTTTAAGATGAAACCGACTTAAAGCAGCTTTTTGATGTCGAAGCTGGCCTCGGTGGCACAAGCACGTAAGAGGCAGAACAGTAACTGAATAAGCTGATGGGTGTTTAATTTTTAATCAGAGAAGGGTTCACAGGAGCTTCTTATTTGAAGAATTTTACTAGGACGTGGTAAGCTTGCACATTAGTGCAGAATGTCAATTGTAAATTTAAATGAAAAATATTATTATGTAGTCAGATCTTCTCAAAAAAGATCTGAATTTAAGAGGCATTGCATAAAGACTTCTGCAGGGACTGGCTGAAATGGAGTCACTAAGAACTGAAAGAGCTTTCTGGAGCTGTACATTTATTAAAAAGCAAAGTCTGACACTGCCAGAGCACACCAAGACATCCTGACCCAGCAGCTGGTGTAGGAAAATTCCTCACCTCTCTCCATCTGAGCCCGACTGTCAGTTATACTTCACTGAAGCCAGCAACATCGAGTCCAGAAGGCGTGGGGTGCCCTGAAGCAAAGAGCCAGTGGCAAGAGTGCGGGTCTCAGCTCCCAGCTCTCCTGTCTCTCTTCTCAAGCGGATTATTGGGAAAAGAGAAAGGAAAAATAGCCACGGGGAAAAATGTATGACAAATAAATCCAATGGGAAGGAAAAGTCAAGACACAAGGGAAAAAGCAAAGCCATCGGGAGAAAAGTTTCACTCTCAACACTAATACAGATACTTAAAATAATCTGAGAAACATAAACTGGGTGGGGGAAAAACCCTCTTAGCATCAAACCTGCCTCCACCAAAATTAAGTTATTAATTTTGACTTCTCCCCCCTCAGTTCTCCATACTTTCCATTTACAAACTAGAACCAGCGAGAGAGATTTGTACAGGGGTAATTCCTACAAAGGGTGTCTGGAGGTGGATTCCAGCTACTGAGGTGTCTGGATCCACTCCTTCCCCATCCCCAAGAGACTGAACCTCTCCTGCTCTTTTCTTCTCCTCTAACTCCAAATTTTCACCTTACCCAGTGCAATTTTCAGATAATGGATTTCTCACATTAGCAAAGTTATTAGCTTACTAAGATGCATAAATCAGTTTTGAGAAGAAAAATTAAATCTAGCAGCAAAAGTAATTTCTTCTCAGGTATGAAGTTGGGGCAATGTTTGATCACATTAATTTTACTAGAGAGGGAAACCATATTTGTTTCAGACCACGATTCAAATTGATGGAGAGTCTACAAAGCATCAATCGATAACAGGCTGCCAGGTCTTTAGCAGAAACCTAAGCCATAGCCTGGCAATTTCTTTTTAACTGTCACTGCAGTAAAGATTCACCTCTTCCTAAAATCCTCAGCCCTGAAAATGCACACTTCCCAACTCTGCAGCTCTGTAGCTACACACAACCATCACTTGTCCTCCCCCTGGGTATGATCTGTGCTGTCCCTCAAATAGCCAGGATTTAGTATTAACCTTTGCTCTGCTCTGAAAGCAGCTGCTATTAAAGCCACACTACTGCATTTCATAACATGTTTAAAAATTCAGTCTAATATTGCACTACCAACACGTTTTGGTGTTCTGCAATCACCTCGCCATTAACATGGCTTATTTAGTATAACAATTTACTGGGATGATATCCATTAAGACTCCATTATTTATGCAATCCTCATCTCAAGTTGCTTTATTCAGCCAAATTGATCATTTAGCATCATAAGACACGAAGTGAAAATAAACCAGCAAAACGACGGCTAGTTGGAATCCAACTTGTTAAACTACCACTTCTACACACGGGTGGTCTTCTCCTCAATTTAATGCATACAGCCTCACTATTAGCTATACTCAAATTAAGGAAAACATAGGTTTCTCTGTTACTATCAATTGCTCTAATCTCTCCCCTATTTTTAAGCTCCACACACCCACACCTGGGCTCTCACTGCTTGAAACCAAATAGTCTGCTAAGGACTGCAGATCATCCAGAGATAGCAAGTACCGGACAGAAGAAATAACCATCTCTCCTCGGGCTGTAGAGGTCACCCAAGCCAATTTCTACCAAGTCTGCTGCCACAGGAGCTTCACCTCAGACTCCAGCGAACTGGCCAGAGAAGAGCCACAAACCCCAAACACTGCCACACAGAGCCTAGATTAAAACTCACAAGACTGAAAATAATTTAACTGATCTTCAGTGCTAAGTAGGAAGATGATGCATTGTGAAGACACACACAAAACCTTTGATTTAGCTTTAATAAAGCACTATTAGTAATTACAACTGGATTATTTATAAGGGTGTAGATCAGTAGTTAGCTTGGTCTTCCCTTGAAAGGGAGACAGAAGCATTTACTCACTGGGAAAAGATCTTTGTCCACACACCTTCGAACATTTAGAGTCTCTAGGATAAAGACTTTCATGCCAACTAAAATGGCAGAAGCAGCATCACCTGACAAGCTTAACAGTAGCCCCAAACCTAACCTGCTAGCCAGGCTACTAGAGGACTTGTGAGTGGATGCAAAGACCACGAACTGCAGCTTTTGAAAAACAAATGAAAAATGAGTGTTCTCAAACAAAATAAACCAGTAACATCTGTTGCAACACCACTGAAAACAGCACCTTCAGCAAGGATAAAATATTTGTTTGCTACTGCAGACAGACAGTCTCCAGCAATGCACAACAGCTTTTTAAGGGGAAACTATAATCTTCCACAGAAACGAATGCTAAAGGCTGCTTTTTTCCTGATTAAATTTTTCCTTTCCCTTTCCTCCCCCCAAAATGCAGTCTACTCCTTGGGGTTTTCTACCTAGAAAATATTACAGTAAACCCAAGCACTGACAAACTCCCTCAAAGCATCTCCACAGAAGCCAGTTGGTAACTAGGCGCTGTAAAAACAAAAACCAAACAAAAAAACCTTCCCACCCCTTAGGAAGGATAACAATCCTGTTTCATGAGCTCCTTCTACCTTAATCAGTCCAACGTGAATTTTTTTTTCCAACCACTATTCCCAGACAATCAGCCTGTCTCTGCAACCCAGCCACAGGAGCAGGCACACCAGAGCAGAGGCACTTTCTCAGGAGGAGAAAAATGACGCCAATTTGAGGAGCAAAGGTTTGTCAGAGAACTGTTGGCAGAGGGGTAGAAACCATAACACTTCTGCCTTTTTCTGTATAAACTTGCAGCCAGCAGGAATACAGCTGCTTAATGCCCTGAGTATTTAACTTGCCTCACACAATCTGTGTCCATGGGATGTGATTCTCCTGAGAATCCCTAACTTTCACACCAAGTGGAAAGACCCTCCTTGAAGCTCCTGGCCTTTCTCCAGCTGACAGCCACCTACCTGCATGTACCTTACAGGAACAAACAAAGAAATCCCAGAGCGGTTGAAGTAGATTTAAGAAGGTGCTTATGGCAGACTTGACTCCAAGAAAGCTGGTGTGCATTCTTAATGAATAAACACGTGTTTCACAAGAAAGCAATGCTGGAAGAGAAAAATTTAAGTAGTCCAAGGAGAAAGCAAAAGCCTCACTAGGCTGTGACGGTGACAATTCAACAGGCTTGAGTTACCTGCAGATACTCATCCAGCTCCAGAAAGAGACAAGTTTCTTTTTGGAGGTAGACAGCAGAGGATCATCTAAGAATTTGACATGGTGAAGTCTGTTCCTCTTTTCCTCTCCGACAAGGAGGGAAAAAGATTTGTGAACCCACTGAGAACCTGAATTTGAATATCACCGTACGGCAATTTCCCCCCTTCCCATTCTGTCCTTTAAACAGAAACATCACCCACCCCAGCCACAGCCACTTGCTCCTTTAGAAAATGCCTCTCCTGCCCAAAGAGCTGCACTTTGATGGCATATATCTGAAGAAATTTTAAATAAAAATCTTACTGAAACAAACAAAAAAGTTAGAGCATTTATGTTTCATCTACCAGATGGTGATTTCTTGAGATTTCAAGAGAAGAGTGCCGGTTCCCCCCAAAAAAGGAAAAGTAAGTCTGAACTACTGCAGCTGCTTTTCCAGCAATACATCATTGGATTAGCTTGAACTACAGAGAGAAAAAAAAGATACAGATAAGCCTGGCTAGTGCCTTATGGTTTTAGAACACAACCTTAAGATGTCACTTTCAGCATGAACAAGCCGTCAACAAACACTTGGCTCCATCCAAGGTGGCCAGGCAGATAGCATGCCTGTGCTCACCTGCTGATCTGGAACAAACGCCCCAGCGAGCAGTGGGCCAGACGAGTCACGGTGCCTGACCACCACCACCTACCACCTCCCTCCTTGCAGCCATGAAACGAAAAAGCAAAATATCCATCAGCAGATAACGAAGTTTTACTTTGCAGTCCACCAAAACTTCAGCCAACAGGAAAAAAAAGGGGGATTATATTAATGGAAATAGCAACCCATAGTTACTGACTGTTAGAAGAGGTGTTAAGAAACACCTCCGAATATCAGTGCTACTGGGGTTTAAATTAACAGAGGCAGGGGCAGACTCCGGCCAATTCCACTATACAGCGAGCACAGACCTGGTGCATGCACTGGGCAGCTGCACACACAGGATCTGATACACTGACAATCATGTATTCTTTAACACCAACTGGCATAAGGCAGGTGTCAACTCATGCAAATCTACCTTGTGTTTATATAATAGCTAAAATTTTTAGCAAAAAAACCCCAAACTACTCTTCTAGCTTCTGAAGCAAAAATGCCAGAGACCGAAAGTTTGCATCAAACTAATGAAAACACAGATGTTAAAGTGGTGGTACAATAACACAACTAGTCTACACAGATACTGAGTCTCATTTCAATATTGCCATAGACCAGCTTTGTCTGCATCAGATTGACACACCACAAAATTATGAAGCTGCACAGATTCACAGGTCTCATGTTTCAAGTGCAGGTCAGCTGCAGCATTGCTCATCTCAAACCATGATCTTGTTTCTTGCTGTCTGCATGAGGATTTTGGGTTTCACTTTGAAGACCTATAAACTCTAACAGTAACAGAAAAGCCCAAGAATCTGAGATTCAGGGACCCTCGAGACTTAAAAGAAACCCCCACACCAGAGAAGCCAACTGTTTTCTATTAAAAAAATCAATCTGAAAACCATTACTTTAAGCCACTGATTTGTTTTGTGGCAGGTAGAGGAAGGGTGACAAGCCGTCACAGGCTGCAGGGACAGAAAGGAAACCCTGTAATGAATCGAAGGCTGATGATGCAAAGCATTTAAGGTCACACATTCATGGCTATGATAAACCAGCAAGAGTAGCTGGCCTGCCTCCGGCTGTATATTCCCACACACCCGGCTACTCAAAACTCCCAGTTACAAGGATCAGAACTTTGGTCCACTTTACTTTCTCCTGCCCCACATCCACAGTAGTGCCACCCTAGACAAGAGCATCTCTTCACATGGCAGTACCTCAGCTCCAAGCAATGGTGGGACCGCAATTAAAAGCTGCTCTTGACAGAGGTTAAACCCAGAATGCGTGAAAGGAAACTCCATGGCAGGCTTCTTCGGGGAAAAAAGTAAGTCACTGCACTCACAGACAAGGTAGCAGGCAAATATAACCCAGAATTTACTAGCCAATGATTTTGCAGGTAACACTCCAGAAGCTGCAGTAAAACAATGTGTGATCTGAACAGTCAAGCGGACTATTTTTTCTGGTTTATATTATCTTAAACCTTTCACTAAGGGGCAAGCCTACCAAAGACTTTTGGATGGTATGTGCTTAGGCAGAGAAAGTGCATTTCAACTCAGATTTTAATATGAGTCCTTGCATTTCTTAAGAAAAATGTCAAACACATGACCCTAAAGAGATATAGTCATCCTCCTCATTAAGAGGTAGCCATGCTATCTGCAACACACCTTTCTTAAAACCATTCTGTTTAAAAAAAAAATTCTTCTCAATGGCATACAATGCTGGCTACCATACTCAAAGACCCCAGGTAACTGTTTCCTACTGAATTATCCCAAACAGCATCATCCCATCTAAAGTCTCATCTACACCAAGGTACCTTTTCACTAACACCCCTGCAAGATGCCAGCAGAACACACAGCATCAGGAAAATTAGCAAGTTTTTTTCTTGTTGTACACAAGCATCCTCAGCCCCACTGCACTGAACTGCGTTAATACTGTGCACCAGCAAGGCCATTGGAAACTTGGGAAGAATAAAACCAGGAGAGGATGTCATCCAGAGAGACCTGGACAGGCTGGAGAGGTGGGCCTGTGAGAACCTCATGAGGTTCAACAAGGCCAAGTACAAGGTCCGGCACCTGGGTTAGGGCAACCCCCGGTATCAATACAGGCTGGGGGATGAGGAGATTGAGAGCAGCCCTGCCAAGGAGGACTTGGGGTGGGCAAAAAGCTGGACATGAGCCAGAAATGGGCACTTGCAGCCCAGAAAGCCAACCATATCCTGGGCTGCATCAAAAGCAGCGTGGCCAGCAGGTCGAGGGAGGTGATTCTGCCCCTCTACTCTGCCCTGGTGAGACCCCACCTGCAGTGCTGCGTCCAGCTCTGGAGCCCCCAACACAGAAAGGACATGGACCTGTTGGAGCGGGTCCAGAGGAGGGCCATGAAGATGATCCGAGGGCTGGAGCACCTCTCCCATGAAGACAGGCTGAGAGAGTTGGGGTTGTTCAGCCTGGAGAAGAGAAGGCTGTGCGGAGCCATTATTGTGGCCTTTCAGTACTTAAAGGGGGACTATAGGAAAGATGGGGACAATCTCTTTAGCAAGGCCTGTTGTGACAGGACAAGGGGTAATGGTTTTAAACTAAAGGAGGGTAGGTTTAGACTGGATGTAAGGAAGAAATTTTTTACACTGAGGGTGATGAGACACTGGCCCAGGTTGCCCAGAGAGGTGGTAGATGCCCCATCCCTGGAAACATTCAAGGTCAGATTGGATGGGGCTCTGAGCAACCTGGTCTAGTTTAAGATGTCCCTGCTCACTGCAGGGGGGTTGGACTAGATGGGCTCTAAAGGTCCCTTCCAACCCAAGCCATTCTACGATTCTATGAAAACAAGTATTTCTATATCCCAGCTCAGTCCGTTTAAAAGAATGTTACTGCAGCAAATGAAAGAGCATGCAGCAATGTGTTTTTATGATAACCTAATGTGACTGTGACAGAACTGTCACTTTGCTCAGGAAATGCAAAACCAGTTGTTTTGCATTCTAGATCTAAACACAGCTGATGGCTCCCTCAAATATCACCTGAAAAATGTAATGCAGATGGGATACTGCTTCAAAGCCCTTCTGAGACTTGAAATGATTTTCAAGTCTTGCAGTTTGTCCTGTTAAACTGCCCGAGGACCGTGGTACAATCTCTCCTCTGAAAACACTGCCATGAGCTTACCCGGGAACCTGCCTTCTCAGCTGAGAGGCACAACAGGAACCTTTACGGAGAAGCTACATGAAGACTAATAAGGCACAGCGAGCTCCAGAGAGCCCCCAGTAGGCAGACATTAATGATGTAAGCAAGGCACATCATTCTTTTTCCTCCAGAACATGAAATCTCACCATCAGTTCAGGAAGCATAACAAATATCACAAAAGTTTCTGCAGAAAATGGGTCATTTGGAGAATAAGCCATTTCCATGAGTAAACAAAGAACAGGGGTTACATGAGCTTAAGATATACTGCTGAACATGGACATTATATTATTTCTAACGTACCACTGAATACCAGAAAGTTTAAGAGGATGGTTATAAGCCACAGGACCCTCCATGCCCTCTTCTGGCAGCAGCTACATTGGCTAAAGACGCTGCTGACTGAAACTGGTGGCCACAACTCCCTCCAGAGTTCCAGAGAAGCAGGCAGTGATGACACTAGAACACATTTCCCTCGCACCCTAGGGCTGGTGAGAAATGCTTTGTTGCCCCAGAAGGACAAGCACAGGCAGTTTAAGCATCTTTAGTTAGTTTTGGTTGTGTTTTGTTTTTTTTTAAATACCTCCCTATGTTCAAATACATTTTTACTGAGCACATAGAAATAGTGAGTTGCATTGGGGTTGTTTGTTGTTTTTTTGTTGTTTTTTTGTTGTTGAAAAGGCATATTTTATGAAAGTGGCACAACTGAGATTGGCTTGATGGGAAACTCCAGGCAGCAGCCTCCTTCCACAGCTCACTCCCATGCCTGCTTCACTCCTCCTTCACATAGCGCTGCCTGAGCCTCTCAATAGAAAAGTCAGCACAACTTTTTACACTGCTAAAAGACAACCTACTTTCCTACAACTTCAGGAAAAATCTTGGGTGAACACTTCAGAACAAGAATAATTCCAAACAGGGCAGATTTAAGGGTAAATACAAGCCAGTTGATTACTTCAGCAGAATTAAAAGTACCTGAGAGCAGGGCCACAGCATACTGTGAGTTGCACACCCCAGCAGGCACCAATACCATCCTTACCTGTAGCGCAAACGTATTTGCTCCCAGCTTGTGGGTCAGGCAGTCACGAAGAACGCTAGGAATTATTTCTCAGCAATTACAGGGCTGTGTTCTAAAAACAAAAAAGAAACATAATAAAGATTATAACTCTTTGCCGCCAGCAACGTGCTGCACACAGTCTCCCTTCTGGCAGTTGTGGTCTGTGTATTAGCGCTCACACGTATCAACCTTAGTACTCGCATCTCAGACTGCCTGCCAAATGAAGCCGGGAGAGAAAAAATGGTCGTGCAGATGAATAAAAAAAAAAAAAAAAGGCAGGCCTTTAACTCAAGTCTGAGCTGGCACTTAAGTTTCTAGAAGAGGAAGCTTCAAAAAAATCCTGCCTTGTTTGACCTGCCCACCCCACTAAACTGCCTCAGTCTTAGCGCCTTTCCTAAGCGGCTCATTAAACTAAAGGCAAATACTGTACATGTAAATCATGTCATGATAAAGATCAGGCCTTTCTATGCTCTCAGCAGTTTATCAACCCAAATTCCCCCTAAAGGTTTTTCTGAAGACAAACAGCACATCAAACACAGTCTGGCCGTTCAGTGAAGTTAAAGCTGTTTAGCAAACCGCTACTAACAAGAATTGCTTTGACCTCAGCTATAACAGACAGCAATAATTCACACAGCCCTGGCCACGCCACGAGCAATCCCCTACAGCAACAACAAACCTAAACCGGGGAGCAGCGACCCAGCTCCTCGCACTGCGCGGGAGCTCCCCAAAGCACTCCTTGCCGGTCCCCCTTGGCCCGGGCACGCAGAGGCGGGGATCCTTCCTTCCCCTGCGGTTTATCCCAGCAGGAAAAGCTGAGCGCTGTAACAGAGGCACAGACCCGACGGTTTATTTTGTAGGGAAGAAATTATAGTGCTACTGCAGGAGCCTGGGGGATAGAAAAACCATAACCGGGCAGCAGCTCTCCCTCAGCCCCCGGGCCCCCTCAGCCCATGGGCACGGGACCCCCTCTCAGCTCCCCGGGCCCCCCACCTCAGCACCCCAAGCCCGGGACCCCCTCTCAGCCCCCCGGGCCCC
>VZTV01099152.1:0-12265 GCA_013400875.1 Anhinga rufa
CAAACTATTCTGTGATTCTGTGACCCCTCAAATCGTCTGGGAGGCTTCTGTCGTTCTGCAGTTCTCTTCAGAGAGCTGAGAGCCCTTGCGTCCCTTCAGAATACCGCGTTTGGATGTTTGGAGTAAGGCGGAGCTGCAAGTCCCATCTTTCTATGCCCTGAGTGCATTGTGTTTTCAATGCAAGGGTAGCACTCATCGCATCCCATTCCTAAGCTTCCTGAATGTACTTCTGAGTGTTTTCTAATGAATTTGATACTGCGGTTATAACCAGTCCCCTGGCATTACTGTGACATGCTTGCCTTTCTGGAATAAGGCCCCTAAAGAACATTTCAGAAGCCTGAATTCATGTATTACTGACAGGTGATCTCCGTACACAGCACTAAACCCCAGCAACGGCTCCCTTTAATTCGTACTTTCTCAAAGTGAAGTCCTGGCTAAAGGAAGTGTAAAAGCCGCTGTTCCAAAGCATGTGATACAAGAGAGACCTCTCCTGAGCTCTGTGGGCTGGGTAGCCCCTGCCTGAAAGAATTTGAGAGAGAAGTTGTAGGGTGAGGTAGAAGACGGGCTGATCTATGCCTCGCAGGGGTCTCCCGAGCGGTGGGTAGAGGTAGCCTTTTTCTGCCACTGCCCAGTTTTGCCAGTGCTTCCATGACCGACTCTGTCTTCACTCTTTAAAATGCTAACAGGCTCCTTGTGGATGGGATCAAATGACTGCCCTGTTCCCTTCACCTGTGAAATTTCAGAGACGACTTGAAAAGGGCCATTGTTTCCCAGGAATGCCAGGCCCAGTCCAGGAAAGAAAGTCTTCATTTCAGCAGGAATTTGGAGTCTGCTTGAGAAGGCCTTGCAGTTAGTAGGTGAAAGCTATGGCACATTCATTAAACATCTGAACATTTATAGTGACTTTCTGGGTTCTTTTGCTTACCCCTGCTGAGTGGGTGGGAAGGAGAAGGAAGGCTTCACCACTAGAGCCATTGGGTTCGAACTATGAATAGCTCTCCACACACAGGTCTCTCTGTTCTTGGCTCTATCCTAAGCATTGGGCGCTTTCATCTGAATAAGCCTGTATGTTTAATGAGCATTTTGAAAAACATTTCTGAGAGAATATACCTGTACTTGAATACAAGGGAAAGATAGAGTGAATGTATTCAAGTTCAGACAGATGATGCCTGCTTCAGAAAATGAAAAGTCTCTTCTAGGGTGAAAACTGGGAATAGAAGCTGTGAGAAGACTCCGGCATTTTTAAAACCATCTGAAACACAAGCACATAGGCAAACCACTTTTACAAGAATATACTGGGACTGGCCAACAGTTTTACTGTCTGTGAGTCCTACTTGTTAAATTTCTGGGATATTTTCTACAGACTGAGTTGAGAATGTTGCCGGGATGGACTGACGATGTTAATAAGGTGTATAGCTTTTCATATCCCTTATCAGTATTATTTGATCTAGTGTCATGAAATCTTTAATGGATTACAAGGTAGATGCAGAACATGCAAACATGCAACACAAAGTAACGATGAATAATATCAGTATGAATAATTTTAGTGAATTTGTAACCAGATGGGTAAGGGCAAGATGGGAGAGGTCTTCAAAGGGTTCGTCAACCTGTTTTTCAAAGGAAGGAGGAATCTGACCTGAATATGAACTGATGGTAATAAGTCCTGTGCTCAGTGATCTAAGGCGCTGGAAATTTTATTTTTTGTACAAATACATTTTGTCTCTGTTTTGGTTTCAGACCTCATTTAGTCTCCAAACGGTAACACTCTACTGACATTAAATACTCAGATTATAATAAACTGACTGTCTTCTGAAAGTATGGACCAGAATGTAATAATAAAGCGAATAAATAATGTATCTTGCAAAGCTCAGGAGTATAATTTATGACATTTTGGATTTTATTTCTTTTCTTTTCAAAGATGTTTCCTGTGATCCAGCTAAAAAAAAAAAAAGTTGTAGCACTGTGCGTCCTTAGACCCTGGTATAGATGGCACACAAAAGGAAGCTTGTCCTTTTGGGACCTGGCTCTGAATCAATTACAGACGACAGAGAAATACTCTTTTGTGGCTGCTAAAGTTCAGGAATGAATTCTGGCAGGCTTAGCCAATTCCCTAATGCAGCATCCATGTTACCAGCATCAAATTGGCAGCTTTTGCCTGTCCCAATGGGGACAGGGTAATGAATGGATTTAGTTAAGGTGTCCTGACTCATCTACAAAGTGCCTGGTATATGCACCAAGGCTCTCCTGTATAACTTCCAAAAAGCTGTCATTCAAAGAAAAATGAAGTTTAGAAAGTCTGCTGGCTAGCACTAGCATAGCACACGAGCGGGTTTCAGTCGGCCCTGAGCGCCCTAGAAAAAGCTACTGTTCATTTTCCTTTTAACTGGTAGATGCTAAGGCACTGCAAGAGAACTGTATTTGTCATAATCTATGATTTTTCACTACATTTTTAAGGAAGGTGATTTCTTTATGATCTTCACACTTTCTTCTTTTTCACCATCCCTTCAAAATAGCTTACACCGTGCCAAAAGGCTGCTTGGCCTAACGATCATTTTAAGGGACTTTCCTTGGAATAAGGCGCTGTCACTCTTGAGTCCCCAGGCAGTGCGTTTATGAATTTCCAGAGGGCGATAAAAATACACTTTTCCGTGAGGCTCTTACCCCTGCCTGCCTGTGCAGTGCAGATTGACAACGGATCCAAGAGTAGATACATCAGAAAACCCAATGAAATCCAGATTCTACAGGTACGATCTGCCAGTTCTTTAATTTTTGTTCCACGAGTCCCCCTAAACCTCTCATCTTTTCTTCTTTTTAGGGCCTATTCTTAAAATTTCGTTACATTTATTTTTAAAGCAAACACAAAGAAATGAGGAAATTTTTTAACTCCATTTGTATTCCAGTTTTTCTGTCCTCACTCGTGTCCCTAAAACCCATGCCAATGATCAGGGGGGAAAAAGCCAATAAAACAAGAGTAAGAATTTGGTCTCCTTATACACGCTTTTCTGTTTAACTTTACTTTTTCCTTCATTGAGAAAAATGAAAGAGAATAAAATAACCAAGGTCAACTTCAAGTTTCCTTGTTTATTTTGGTTGCTTCAGCAAAGATTGGTAACATTCATGGACTCTGAAGCCACAGGTGATCAAGTGCAGTAGAAAGATAATAAAAAAATAAACGAATTTGAGTCATCGGAATGATCTATTTGACTGTTCCTTTCAATATGAAATTGAACTCTGACTTTCTGAAGGGCTTGTGTCAAAGAGAAATTAATTCCATCTTCACACCACTGTAAATCGGTTTATATTTCCTTGCACAGGATTGCACCGGCCTGGTGTTGAACGGCAGGGACTGAGCCCCCGTGCGCAACTCTAACTATATGTATATGGATGGTGGACGGTTTCTGTAGGGTTTGTTTGTTCTTTCAGTACTTTCAAATTAGTAATTGATTTGCTGCCATGCATAAGTCCCCCAAGGAATTACATTAGAGAATCATTTAAAATATTTGCAGAACCTCCCAAGCAGAACATGTTATAAATGTTAAATGCATAGAGAGATATCACCCATTTTTCACCCCGGCTATGATAAGCAATATGGAAGAAAAGAGAGAGAAAAAAGTCTCAATAACAAAATCCACACTGGAAAGTTAGGCGCTTTGAACTTTCCCATCACCTTACCAGTGTTTCCCCACAGGCTGTCTAAAAGACAACTCAGCAGTGTCTGAATGGAGCTGCACACAATAGCTCCTTCACAAGTAGGTCTTTAATTGATTACGGCTGTGTTTATAGAAGCAGAAGAGAATTTACTCAAAATGACAGATTGCCTTTAGTGTTAAAATAGTTTAGTAACGTTAATAGTAAAGGAGGTCCCCGCTACCTCCTCTTCAGCTGCATGAAGTCCGAAAGATGAGTTCTTTGTTACTTCAGCCTCCAATTGCTTTTTTCTTGCCCTCCTCCCCTCCCCTCTCCACTTCTTTCGTTCTTTCGAAGCAGCGCTATTCCTAACCTCGGGGACTGCCCGAGCTGTGCGAATTCACAGAGCGACTCTTGCAAAGTTAAAATCTTCCGAAACTGCGGATTCAAATTTTAAATAGGAGAAAGCAGAAGAACAAACAGTACAAACCTGGGGGAACTCATCCTTGCTGCACCCCTGCCTGTGTCAGTTTGCTCAGCCGCTCACAAAGGCAGCGTTTGAGAGCACAGTCAAAAGGTTAATCCGAATCAGGTAGTGGGAGTAAATTCCTTTTTTTTCTATTTATATTAAAATAAGCTCCCACCCAACCCGCTCCCAGCGCCCCCGCGGGTGGATGGGATCCCCGCCGGGTGACCCGCAGCCCCCCGGGCCCCCGCCCCGCACAGCCCGGCATCTCCCCGCTAACGGGGACCCCCGGCCCCAGCGGCCGGAGCGCCTGCTCGGACCCCGCGGCAGGACGCAGCCTCCGCCCCGCAGGAGGGATGGCTGCGCTCCTGTAACGCGGGGCTCAGCCGCGAGGCAGAAGCTTAGCTTCAGCACTGCGAAACTCTCTAAAGCCCTGTCACGGCTTCCAAACCCTGAGAAAGATGTCATCGTTGCTTTACTGATATTTTAAAAAATATTCTAAAATTTTAAATTCTTTCCTGCTATTTTAAAATCACTTTAAACTCTATTAAAATGTGTTTACATTTACAAATGTGTAAATTGGCTAACTCCTAGAGTCTCAGATTAATTTGACTGGGAACAGTTCTAACGCTGAGCCATGGGGTTCACATGCTGCTTTCTTCCTCCTTCATAAAGGGGAGATAACAATCTAAAACAGTGTTTCTTTTGTTTCGATGCAGCTGAATTAGTTGATGCTTGAAGTAAGCCCAGACAGGAAAACATCAGAGTCGGTGCTGTGCGGTTACTATTTACGTGGAAGGCATTGTTAATGCTGTCTCATCTGACACTGTAATTGATTTAATAGAAAAGATACTCAAAATGGATTCTTTCTTTCACAGACTCCCATCATCCCACGGCGGCGGGGGCTGGCAGGGCCCTCCGGAGCTGCCCCCGTCCAGCCCCTGCGTGAGCAGCACCCCCAGAGCAGGGGCACAGGACCGCGTCCAGGCGGGGTGGGAATGGCTCCAGGGAAGGAGACTCCACAGCCTCTCTGGGCAGCCTGGGCCGCTGCTCTGGCACCCGCACAGCAAAGGGGTTTTGCCTCAGATTTCAGTGGAACTTCCCGTGTTCCAGCTTGTGCCCGGTGCCCCTTGTCCTGTCGTCGGGCACCGCTGAGAAGAGCCCAGTCCCACCCTCCTGACACCCGCCCTTCAGATACTGATCAGCACTGAGGAGATCCCCCTCAGCCTTCTCTTCTCCGGGCTGAACAAGCCCAGGTCTCTCAGCCTTTCCTCCCCAGGGAGATGCTCCATCCCCTGAGCATCCTTGTGGCTCTGCGCTGGCCTTGCTCCAGCAGCTCCCTGTCCTTCTGGCACTGGGGGCCCAGCACTGGACACAGCACCCCAGCTGCGGCCTCCCCAGGGCAGAGCAGAGGGGCAGGATGGCCTCCCTCGCCCCGCTGCCCACACTCCTTTCACCTGTATGGGTCTAAGTGTCAGGAGAGAGCTGCCGTAAGTAAATGATGGCATTTCAGAAACACTGACATGAATAAATCCGGCGGGTATGATCAATATCAAAATACTCTAAAGAAGACTCAGGGGGTATGAATATCCCTGCCAAACATCTTCTAAGCTAGGATCACAGAATCATAGGATGGTTTAGGTTGCAGGGGACCTTTAGAGGTCATGCTGAACGCCTCTTGACTGGAAAACATGTTGTCGTGATGCTTTTTAGTGAGATTTGTCTTTTCCAGGTTCTGAGGCTTGACTCGCCACTGCAGGACTCATCATGCTGCCTGCTTACATTGGCATGCTGCAATATGCCACTAGCACAATTTAACAGCCTTTTAGAGAATAGTAATATCTCCATCGTCAGCATGTCAAGAAAGAACCCATTCCCAGAATTAGCAGGGAGAAGAAAGGGGTGGGGACACAAGGAGTTCTTTCTCTTGTTACAGTGCAAAGTCAGAGCAAATCTTCTCACGTCTGTTAAACTACTCTGGTCTTACAGAAACTAAGGAAAAAAGAGTTTGGGCAGATATTAACAAGGACTTTTTCAGTATTACTTTTTTTTTCCAGAATAGGGTCAAGCGTTTATGAAAGCGTTTCTACTTCTTATTAACTAGAGCTTTAAAAATCCTGAAATATCTGAAAAGTTATTCGTTCACATTTCACAGCACGCTCTCTGTGGCTGCGCCCTTAGCCGTTCGGCACCTGCCTTCTGTTACAGGTGAGTTTGCTTGGCATTCGTGGAAGCAGTTGACTTGAGGTGAGTCTTAGAAAATACCTGCAACAGCCAAAACTCTTCGCATGAAGGGTTTGAAAGAAAACTTACTCCCCACAACGCCATCAATTCGAGGTCTAATGTTCCCTCTGCGACTAAATGCACCCCGCTTTACTGGAGAATGTGATGATAAAGCGGAAAAGGGGGAAATGCACTGGAAAAACTACATGAAGACGAAGAAGGCAGCAGCAGGCCAAAGCCTCTTCAGCCGGCGGCTGTACGCCCCTGGGGATGGAGGTGTTCTGCGAAGGCCGGAGGGCTCCTGAGTGCCCGTCACGCCAACAGGAGAAGAGCTGTGGCCGCTCCTGCCAGGAGAGCCCGCCCCAGCAAGATCGAGCCTTGCATGAACTGCCCACCTCGGTGCCTGCGGGAGCAACTCGGAACAATGAAGTAGATGTTGTTAGTGACACCGTAAGTAACGCATAAGCAATAATGCCCTCAGCTTTCAGATCCCCGTCTCCTTAAGCTCCCTTTATATTCAGAGGAGAACAAGGCCACCCAGAAAGGGTTTAAAGGAGGAAGCCTTGCTTACTAAGCTTACGCTAAGGCTGTAAAACGGACGCATGAGTATAGGTTTCCGCTCACTTCTCACCGCTGTCGTTAATGCACTATGAGAGCAACGAGTGGCTCTACGCCTCCCTAACTCTGACTGCAGTGTCAAGAAAGCAAATGGGGACAGTCCCTGCACAACCCTACATTCACATGGGTCTTCCAAGCCTGCTCAGGAATGGAACCTTATTTTTGTCTCTCATCCTCCATTAATTTAGCTGACTCTTGTGCAAGGAAATGATGCTTCCTCTCACACTTCTGAGACTGTGTTTGCATTTATTTTTCTGGAGACTTAACAAAGAATGGAACTACTTATATGAACCCGCAATGCTGAAAAGACGTCTGTTTTTAAACATTTCCACTTGCCACTTTTGGAAAACACAGATCACCTGATGCTGATAAAACCACGGACATATTCGATGTATGTGGGAAGGCCAACAGCAAACATTAATGACCAAGCAATAGTCCTGCTGCAGTCTCACACAGAGTGCATATTCACGCAAGAAATCGGTGACAGAAACAATACATCTTGTGCAAACTCACAGAGCTATAAACACACGCGCCCTCTTTAAGCCACAGGAAATGTCAAAGTTGTCAGTTCCCAGCGCAAAGACATTCAGAAATTGAAAAATAACTATATGCAACATTTCCTCTTGCAAACCTACGTCCCATTCCGGAGTCGGCTCAAGGAAAGCAGGATTAACCCTCCAGTCATCAATACAGCCCCTGCTGGTGGACTGGAAAAATCAGTAAACGAAACGAATATGTGAGTTTACGAGCTTGGTGCTGAGTGTGTGAGCTCCCGCGGCTCCACCAGCCTCAGCCGGGCTAGCGAGGAACCACTTTAGCTCCGCTGCTGTCTCTGAACAAGTACAGTTGCCTTTGCTATACGTTTGCTTGTGATCAGCGTAGCTAATAGCCCAGAGAGGGAACCTGGCCTTTGGGTTTTAAACATTGAAAAGGCTAATAAGTTCTTGTGCCCACCATATAATTGACCAATGAAATCGACTGGCATGGGCTACTCTTCCGACAGATGCAAAAGCTGGTTAAAAACCAAGCTCAGCCGGGATAACTCTTGCAGCAGGGGCTGCTAGGACAAAACTTGTGAGATCCGTCAATCACGCGGCTTTAAGGCATGTATTTCTTCCCTCGCAGAGAAACAGGAGCGTTTATTACAGCGTTGCACAACCTAACGCTTGCCACTTTGCCTTCAAAGCCCGTCATTAGCTGGATACAAAGCAGCGAACAAGACGGAACAATTAGTCTGCTCCTGTTCGACATTTCGTACCCTCTCTTGCCGTCAGCAAGGACTCTGTAAGTGCAGCCAAAGAAGCGCCGATAGTTGCCTGGGGCCTGTTTTAAAATGCAATGAAACTCTTATGAGTGCTTCAAATTATTTCAGCGGATGCTGGATCATATGAAAGCTGAGACTGTATTTAGACCATTAATCCTTACCTTTATTCACTTTATTTAGTACGGTATCTTCTGTAGAGCTGACTCAGTGAACCTGTACTAGAGCAGCTGGCGGGAATTTTCTGAAATGCTAATTTTAGTACCTTAAATATAGCAAAGGCAGTAAACCTTAGTATAGATACAAACCCTCGGCATTTTAAAAATCAATTCATATTATTTATATAAAATAAATAACATCTGTAAGATATCTATATCACATATGCCTTATATATAAGAAATATATTTAAATATCTTATTTAAATTAATTTACTATATTGCATGTATTGAATTTTTAAGTAAAAGATTCATTATTTTATTGTAACACTTGGAAAATATGGATCTAAGCTTAATATTCTTTCATGAGGAGAAAGATACTGCATTTGTTGAGTTTTTAAGTAAAAGATTCATTATTTTATTGTAACACTTGGAAAATATGGATCTAAGCTTAATATTCTTTCATGAGGAGAAAGATACTGCATTTGTTGAGTTTTTAAGTAAAAGATTCATTATTTTATTGTAACACTTGGAAAATATGGATCTAAGCTTAATATTCTTTCATGAGGAGAAAGAATTATATTGTAAATTGGTTTTACTCAATACACAACAGAGCCCGGTAACTGCCGGTATTCCAAGGACACGCCTGCAGCTGATTAACCCGGTAACAGACCTTAAATGGGTCACAGGGGTCGAGGCTTCGGTGGGCATGTATGGCACCTGAACGCCCGGTTTGCCAGTCAGTCCTGAAAGCACCGTCACGTCTTTTCCTCGTCTTTGACGCTCTGTGCTCTCCCCTTTTACACTGTGCCCTGAAAGCCATGCGGATGTACTAGTTACTGTGATCTGCGCCTCTTGTGGGAGTTTAATAAGAGTCTTCAACAATTAATTGTAGGTGTACTTAAATTGCAGGTATAATTTGGTCTAAAGAGATGCTGTTAGGAGATAATGTTATAGAACACAGCAATTCTGCACTTTGTACCCAGCTTTGTAAAATAATTTAGACATTTTGGTGTTTCAGAAAGAAACTGCTTATATTAAAGCATATTATCAGTTATATAACACAACAGAAGCAATACTTAGTCCTGAAAATAGCTTCATTTTACACTCGAAAGTGAGGAACACTCATATGTTCCTCACTCAAACAAAAACTTTAGTTTTAAACTTTATTACAAATTCATTAAAGACTTTTTTAGAAAAAGCTCTAAAATATTCTTTATTTAAGTAATAGGAAGAACATTTGTGATTTATTTTTTTTTTTACATAAAATTCTTATTTCTAGCTCGTATGAAAACTGAAAGGCAAAGCTTTTCTCCCCCCACGAAACTTAAGGAGAGATGCTATTTGGATTTGGCCTTGGTTGGTGTACAGGGCCTGGTTCAAGAGGTGCCAGTGCAGAGGCCAGTCTGCATCAATGGCCACAACGCAACGAGGTTTAACACGGTGGCAGGAGAGAGCAAGCCACAGCGATCTATTCAGTCCCTAGAAAGGAACTATGTAAAAGGAGGTAATTAGCCCAAAAAAATCTAAAAGTCCAGAAACCAAGGATTCTTCAAGTCTGGAGGCTGTTAAAAATACTGTATTAGAAACCAGATAAAATGTGTTCAAAATTATATCAGATGGACCAAACTTTCCCTGTAACATATGGATCACTCTAAAGTTGAAGGCAGCTAATGTAGGGAAAAGGTTGGCATTTTAAAAAATGAAAAGCTCACTTAAAAGAGAAGAAAGAATGTAAACGAGAGATGGAAAGGGCTTACAAAGCGACTTGAAAAGCATTCTGCAAAAGATGCTCAAACCAGTGGTAGAAGACTCTTCAAACACAGGAGCCGTAAGTCATCTAGAAAAGCTAGCTTGACGGCAAGGGTGTTAAGGCACACGCCGGGATGACGAAGACGTCAGAGAAAACCCCTGTGAATTCTTCTGTGAGCTCTGCTCCTGGAGGTGCTGGAGAGGCTCCCGTAGCCTTGTTGTAATCAGATCATTCTGACGTAAATAATATTACAGCAAATAGGTACGCGAGATGTCGCTAGCTAAGGAGGGCCGAAGGGCACTCATGCTGGAGCGCTGCAGGAATGCAGGTATGAAATTGTAGAAGATTGTCCGGTGGATGTAACGCACTTGGATTTTCAGAAAGCCTTTGAGGAGGCTCATTGGCAAAGGTTATTAGGGAAAATAAGTTGCCACAGGAAGGAGGAAGGTTCTTTTGTCAATGCTAAAGGATAGGAAGGGCTTAATGGTCACTTGCCAGGATGGAGGACGGTCAGCAGTGGAGTTTTCCGTGGATCTCTGCTGACACCAGCTCTATCTGATGTCTTCATCGATGGTCAAAGGAGAGCACACAGCCGAATCTCCGCAGCTGCAGATGACAGTATGCTGCAAAGGATTGGAGCAGATGCTATGCTGATGGTGAGGCACTCCACACAGACCTCACAAAAGTGACCGCGTGGACGAAAGGACGGCAGAGCCACCTCAATGGGTGCGAACGGAAGGTGAATCAAAAATAACTTAGACTGGCTCCGGGTTGCTGATTGTAGAAATGGTAATTACAGCTCAGGAAAGAAGTCTCAGTTGTCACTGTCAGCTGCCTGAAATTATTGGCCCAGCGTGAAGGAGCAGTCAACAAATGCCGGCGTCACTTAGAACAAGACAGATCGATTTATTTTGGCTCTAAGTAAACCCTTGCCGCATCTGCATCTTGTGTAGTGTGCGCAGATCTTGTGCCTACTCCAGCGAGGCATAAGGGAGCGAAGAAGGTACACAGAAAGGCATCTAAAGCGATCGAGAAGAGGTCGGCAGACACTTCACGGGAAAGGCTAACAAAGCCGCGGTTCCTCAACGTGCAGAGTACAAGGCGAGGGGGCATTAACAAGGTCTGCAACACTATGAAAGTGCTGAATGAGGGGCATGGAGAACTGCTTTTTACCAAATGCCACCGTGCATGATAAAAGAGAGCGGACTAAAGAAAACACTTCCCAGTGTAGGGGGTAGCAGCTTCTGGACCTTGCTACCCGAGATGTTCCTGGAGGCAGACAGTACGAGCAGGTTGAGGAAGGGACTAGACAAGTTCGGGGTGATAAGGCTGTGACTGGGTACCAAGGGGATCCTGTATCCGCTAGCACCTGTTCCCGGTCCTGACGTTACGGGTGCTGGAGAGTTACGAGAGGAACCAACTGCAGTCAGCCGCCAGGCTTGAACGTTCTCACCGAATCACCTCTCCTACTGCTACTGCGAAGGGCGGGCTTTGGCCCGGACGGACTATTCGTTTGGCCCAGCAGGGTACGTCTTAGGTTTTTTGTTTTTCTTAAATGCTTGCATTGAGTTTAGGTTGTTTGAATATTTACTTTTTATTGCAAGTCTCATAAAATATCTGATTGAGACCAGTATTTTCTAGATAGTCACTTGTTTATGTACAAATACAGCAAGATAATTTTGTGATATAACTGATAATAAGTGTGATAAGCTACTGGAACTTAAAAATCATAGAATCACAGGGTGGTTTGGGCTGGAAGGGACCTTCAGAGCCCATCCAGTCCAACCCCTGCAGTGAGCAGGGACAGCCCCAACCAGAGCAGGGTGCTCAGAGCCCCGTCCAGCCTGGCCTTGGGTGTCTCCAGGGATGGGGCATCGACCACCTCTCTGGGCAACCTGGGCCAGGGTCTCACCACCCTCAGGGTAAAACATTTCTTCCTTATATCCAGCCTAAACCCACCCTCCTTCAGTTTAAAGCCGTTCCCCCTTGTCCTGTCACAGCAGGCCTTGTTAAAGAGGCTGCCCCCATCTTTCCTACAGCCCCCCTTTAAGCACTGGAAGGCCGCAATAAGGTCTCCCCGCAGCCTTCTCTTCTACAGGCTGAACAGCCCCAGCTCTCTCAGCCTGTCTCCACAGCAGAGGTGCTCCAGCCCCTGATCACCT